>NIVC01000816.1:5000-77672 GCA_002269645.1 Macrostomum lignano | reverse complement strand
CTGCTACAATCTCTATTTGGTTCGTCTCTGATTGGCTGTTAAAATTTGTATTTGTTGGTCTCTGATTGGCTATTACAATCTCTATTTGGTTCGTCTCTGATTGGCTGTTGCAATCTCTATTTGGTTCGTCTCTAATTGGCTGCTACAATCTTAAAGCAGTCGCTCTCTAATTGGCTGTCACCATATCAAAGCCGGGGTGTTCTCATTCCTCATTTCAGCGGCCCCGCCCTTAGAAGTCAGCCAGCTGGGGCAGACGGACCGCTTTGTGGACCTGAAGGTGCTGGGTGTTTTCCGTCAGAACTCCGACGGCACCTTCAGCCCGGATGAGCCACTTCAAGCCGACGATCTGAAGCTGAAGATCTACTATGAGAACAAGCTGCTGACCGTCCTGCACCCTCGGCATTCCGGTGAGTGCGAGCGAATTCTGTTCTGCGTGTGCGGAACCCATGGGGCCGCGAACCAAGGGCTGTACTGAGACTTTGGAGTGAGTGAACCAAAATTGCGGGTTATGAACCCTACATGTACTACTAAATGACGAAGGAAATTTGTTTTTGGCTTAACTCACTTCAGACTACTTCTCGATTCCGCTGAAGTATCCGCAGTCCTCCAATAAGATGCTGATATTCAGCGCCATATTGAGCAGCAGAACCGGGGCTCCGGTGCAGCTGGCGAGTTGCACTGCCGCTCTGACTATTGGAACTGTGAAATGTCGCTTGCTGAATGGAAAGTACATAATCTTCAAAATCAGAGGTAAAACTCAGAGGTATTAATTGCTTTTCGATGCATTGCCAAATAATTCTTCGATTCATCATTGTGTCAGCCGACTTCTTTGATCCTTCTGAATGCCACCAAATCCTTCTTTGATCTTCCTAAATAGGGGTTGTAGCGTAGTGGTTAGAGTGTCGGTTTCCCGACTTTAAGGTCGGGGGTTCGATTCCCGATCCCACTGGAACCATTTGTGCCCCTTAACAAGACACTTAGCCCTGCATTGCTTCAGTTCACCCAGCTGTAAAATGGGTGCCAGCATTAGCTGGGGTAATTGAGGGTGTGTGGCGACCCGCCAGTCCTTGGACTGAACAGCCGTACGCAGCCTTCAGATGCGCCGCGCAATGGCTGCGGCTGAGCTGTCGGTTGCACATCTGGCCCAATTGGGGAAGGTGTAATAAATTATTATTAATAATAAATAACGCCAACTCCATCTTAGATCTTCCTAAGTGCCAACCACTCAACCTTCGATATCCCTAAATGCCATCAATTCCCATTTTGATCTTCCTAAATGCCGCTAATTTTTTCTTTGATCTCCCTGAATGCCTCCAAATCGCTTCTGTGATCTGTTAAAACGCCGCCCAACTCTGTTTAACCCAAATCGTCATCACCAGTATACGGACTCCATCACCCCCCCCCCCCAGAGCGCATCAACCTGCACAGCTGCAGCCAGTCCAGCCAGCTGCTCCCAGTGGACTACTGCGAGAACGCATTCGACTTTCACCACGCCGACAGCCACCAGTTCGGGCGCTGCGCCCAGACCAAGGTCAGCTACCAGCCCTGGTGGAAGGCCCGCGTGCATCCCAGCTTTGTATTTGAGCAGCTGACGCTCTACTCCCGTCGGGACAATCGCCAATGGACTCGGCACTTCAGCGTCTCCATCGAGCTGACAGTCTGCGTCAAGGTGATCAACGGGTCCGAGTTCGAGAAGAAAACGTTCGACTGCCACCTGGCTGGCACCGAGATCACCGTGACCGCCCTGGCTGACAGGGCTTCCCTGTCGCTGTGCGAGCTGGTGGCCTACGGAAGGCCTGGAGGTAAATAGGGGCCTGACTAACTGACCAACCTGACTAACTGACCCACCTGACTAACTGACCCACCTGACTAACTGACCCACCTAACTGACCCACCTGACTAACTGACCCACCTGACCTACTGACCCACCTGACCTACTGACCCACCTGACTAACTGACCCACCTGACTAACTGACCCACCTGACTAACTGACCCACCTGACTAACTGACCCACCTGACTGACTGACCCACCTGACCAACTGACCCACCTGACTAACTGACCCACCTGACTAACTGACCCACCTGACTTACTTACTTGACTTAGCTGCAGGGCTGTCCCGGAGGGGACACAGTGGGAAGGCGCGGGCGCCCATTCCGCTAGTCCCTGAACGGCCGACGCGTCGCTATGGACGGAGGGTTGGCGCCGCCCAGGGAGGTCCCCCAGTGTCGCCAGCAGCTATGGTGCTCTCTGGAAAGGAGAGTTCAGCCCTGCGGGTGGCCCGAAGGTAGCGCATGAGCTGATTAAAGTTTTCGGGTTTGCACGCTTCAGTAATAGATGTGTGTGGCCCGAGGTAAGTGAGTCTGGCCCGCGTGAAGGCGGGACAGATGCTGACGAAATGCTCAGCGGTTTCGTCACCTGAGTTGCAGAAACTACAGGTGGCGTTGGTGGCGTTGCCCTGCAGGTACTGGTGCCTGGAGAAGCAGCCGTGACCAGAGAGGGTCATGGTGGCAGCCCGGATGTCTCTGCGCGAGAGGCGCAAGAGGAGCTTCCGGAGCTGGTGAGAGGGCTGAGGGACAGCGCCTCTGGATTGCCTGCAGTTCGTGCGGTTCGCCCAAGTCAAGCGGTGTTGAGTCCTGATCCACGCTTTGATGCGCGAGTCGATGACACAGCCAGGAATCGGGACAAGAGGTTCGGGGCCGAGAGAGGAGCCGGAGGCACCAACTTTTGCAAGGGTGTCAGCCAACTCATTTCCTCGGATCCCCACATGCCCCGGAACCCACTTAAGGGTAATTTTGTTGGCGGAACCCAACACGTTGAGGAGTTTGATACAGTCGAGGACTGTAGCAGAGTTGGTGCTGCAGCCACTGATGGCGTGCAAGGCAGCTTGGCTGTCCGAATGGAAAATGATGTTCTTACCAGTAACGCCAGTGGCGAGAAGCTCTGCAGTGCAGGAGCTGATGGCCAGAACTTCATTTTGGAAAACACTGGAGTTGACCCCAGTGTATTGAGCGTGGGTAGCGATGACCCTCCCGTTCAGAAAGATTCCAACACCAAAGCCGGTGTTGGCTGACTGCTTAGAACCGTCGGTGTAGCAATGAAGCTCACCAGGGTTCCAATGGTCATTGATGTTATCGCGCGAGTCGATAGCTACGGAGTAGCGCTGTCTCAGGTTGAGCGTTGAGGCAATGCCATCGGTGAAGACGCGATTGGCCTGACACTCGTTGAGAAAGTTGAGGCACAGATCGCTATGCGGGACAAGGTTCCGTTTAGCAGGTGCTCTCATGTAAATGAATTTGACGCCGGCATCAATTAGACGCCGCGTCGTTCTAGCCGCCTCACCCCTGACGAAGAGGTCAAGAGGCGGTAGATTAAGGAAGGCCCCCATGCCAGCAAAGGGCGTGGACCTGGTGGCGTTGCAGATGAGCCTACACGCTCTGCCTTGGATTGTGTTGAGCAGGTCTGCATGGCTTTTGACCTGGGTAGCGCTAACCCAGACAACAGAGGCGTACGTAATGGCAGGTCTAACTACGGAAGTATAGATCCACCAAAGCCGCTTTGGGGATAGACCCCAAGAAGTGCCAAGTGCTCGTCGGAGCTGGGCCAGGATGGCTGAGGCACGCTTGGCTTTTGCTTTCACGTGGGAGGACCAGTTGAGCCGGTGGTCAAGTATGACCCCGAGACATCTGGTCTGGTGCGCGAAGGCAATATCTCTGCCGTAGAGCTGCAGAGGACGTATGTTCCAGCGTAGTCTGCTGGTAAACATAATGGCAACGGTTTTGGGCTCAGAGAGTTCCAGACCATTGTCATTGGCCCAGGATTCTGCTTTGCGGATAAAGCTCTGCATCAGATCCCTGAGCGTGCTGGGAGACGGTCCTGCCACAATGGCCGTGACGTCATCAGCATACCCGACTTTGAAGACGGGGTCGGGTCGGGAGTCACTCAAAAGAGCGTCCATGACCAGGTTCCAGAGCGTCGGGGTGAGGACTCCGCCTTGGGGTCCACCCTTACAGACTCTGGTGGAGGCAGTTTGCCCAAGAAGTTGGGCAGTGACCGTACGGTTGGAGATCATGTACATGATCCACCGTATGAGGGTAGCATGAGCTTTGCGATTTTGAAGGGCCCTCTGAAACGCTTCAAAGATAACGTTGTCGAAGGCGCCAACAATGTCGAGAAAGAGAGCCAGGGCGTAACCGTCACCCAGTACCGCCCTTTCAATCTTCTCGACAATCGCATGCAGGGCGCTGTCAGTCGACCTCCCGGTACGGAAGGCGTGCTGATTATTGCTGAGGGGCATCGCTGTCAGCTCGCAGGACAGCAGCCGCCAGAGAATAAGCCTCTCAGTGAGCTTAAGCATCGCTGACGTTAAGCTAATAGGCCGGAAGGCCTTGACGCTTTGGTAGTCACCCTTCCCAGGTTTGGGAATAAAGACTACCCGAGCTTCAATCCAGCATTTGGGAACGTATCCCAGCTGGATAGAGGCCCGCATAAGATTGCGGGTGAGTCTCAGGAACGAGGGTACGAGGGGCACTATTAAAGTTCTGAGCCTGACCAAGATCTTATAGTGGCAAAGTGTTGAAACTTTAGGCTCTAAAAGCGCCACATGTTAATAGTCTATTGTCAACTTTTCAGAATTTTCTGCATCCTCTCTTTCATATTAAGGCTCAGAACTTTAATAGTGCCCCTCGTATCTTGGCTGCTTCACGAAGGAGAACAGGGTAGATACCATCTGGTCCAGGAGATTTGAAGGGTTTGAAGGTTCTGACCGCACGAGCGATTAGGTCTTCAGTGACAATGCCCGCCGCTAGGGTGGCTCCATCCATCGAATGGTTGGGCTCCGGTCTAGCAGTAGGTACCCTCGGGAAGAATGTGCTAAGCATATGCTGAAGCACTTCTTCAGGGTCTTTAGTAAGAGAGCCATCATCTTTTTTGATCATGGCTAATTTGGACATTTTGTCCATTGTAAGGGCCTTGACAAGCCTAGAAGTAGGTCTGTCTTGATCCAATTCATTGCAGAATTGGCGCCACTTACATTCCTTGGCCTTGCGCACTTCAGATTTGAAATTGCGGGAGGCTTGCCGGAAAAGCTCCATGTCCTCCGGGTTTCCGGTCTTCATGGCACGGCGATGAAGGCTTTTGGCCTTCCGCCTGAGTTTCCCCAGCTCCGGGTTCCACCACGGCGCCGAGGTCTTGCCTTTGTAGGCGCGAGCAGGACAAGCCGCTACGTAGGCTGCAATAATGCAACCTGTCAGCGTCTCAGCCATATGATCCACATCCTCGCAGGTCTCAATCGGACGTAAGTCCGTGAGTTCCTGCAGGTGCAGATCAAGGGCAGCCTTGTAGGCCGCCCAATCAGTGTTGCGGATATTGCGTCTCCAAGTGATCGGAGACTGGGTTTTAGTGTCCGCGATGTTAAAGGCGATAAAGCAGTGGTCAGACTGGGAGGGCTCCTCAGATCAGACTCTCCACTCTTCAACTCTGTCAAAGAGTCTTGGGGTAACGAGTGTGGCGTCGAGGACCTCGGTCCATCTGCCATTATTAAAGGTAGAAGTGCTGCCGTGGTTGCAGAGCATGAGGTTTGTGTTAGAGATGAGGGCCAGAAGCTCCTCTCCTCTAGTGTTGGTATCTTTGCTGCCCCAGTGCTTGTGGTGCGCGTTGAGGTCGCCCCCTAAGCACAGCTCAGCGTTCTGGGACTCGCAGTACTGCGCGAGGCGCAGTAAACTCTCAGGAGCAGGGTCTCTGTCGCCTGGGATATAAACCGAGGCAACAAGACACGTACGCGGAGAGAAATGATTAGATTGGATGACGCAAAGGTCTCCATCAGAGAGATCAGTCCTCAGCCAAGCCTGGAGATGGCTGGCAGCGAGGATAGCCGCTCTAGGGCGGCTGTTCCCCGGGCCACACACATAAAAATCAGAGTAGCCAGAGGGAATGTTGGGCAACTTACCGTTGCGCATCCAGGGTTCCTGGATCAGGATGAGGCCTGGCCTGTACAGCTCAGCAATCTTCATCAGATTTACTGACGCAGATACGCAATGCTGTAAATTAATTTGCAGACACGAGTACCCTGGGTCGACTTTCGAGACAGCGTGGGGGGGTCTGCGGCTGCCAGAGGCAAATAGAGGGTGCAGACCTCCCACCAGCCTTGACCTGCTGAAGATAGGGGCAGGCGTGAAGCATCGCAGACCTTAGCCCATGGGCCTAGTCTGACCCACCTGACTAACTGACCCACCTGACTAACTGACCCACCTGACTAACTGACCCACCTGACTGACTGACCCACCTGACTAACTGACCCACCTGACCTACTGACCCACCTGACTAACTGACCCAACTGACTAACTGACCCACCTGACCAACTGACCCACCTGACTAACTGACCCACCTGACTAACTGACCCACCTGACTAACTGACCCACCTGACTAACTGACCCACCTGACTAACTGACCCACCTGACCAACTGACCCACCTGACTAACTGACCCACCTGACTAACTGACCCAACTGACCTACTGACCAATTTGGCTACTGACCCACCTGACTAACTGACCCACCTGACTAACTGACCCACCTGACTAACTGACCCACCTGACCAACTGACCCACCTGACTAACTGACCCACCTGACTAACTGACCCACCTGACTAACTGACCCACCTGACTAACTGACCCACCTGACCAACTGACCCACCTGACTAACTGACCCACCTGACTAACTGACCCAACTGACCTACTGACCAATTTGGCTACTGACCCACCTAACTAACTGACCCACCTGTGCTGCAGGTTGCGGCTCAATGACCTTCAAGTCGCGAGGCGATCAGTGCAACGGCAGGCTCCGCAGTCACCTGCACTACGGTTCGAAGCCCTACGAGACGGCCCTGCGCTGCCAGTGGCTCATCGGCGGCTCCTCGACTCACTCAGTCCTGCTGACGTTCCCGGAGTTCCGCACAGCTAGCGACAGAGACTATGTTGACGTATACGAAGGCCGGGGAACGTCCGGAAAGTTGATAAAGCGTTTCTATGGCAACGGAGAGCATCGGCCGAAGTACCCGTGGATCACGGCGCAAGGACTGACGAACTACCTCAAAGCCGACGCTTCCTACATGACCGTAGTCTTCGTGACCGACCGAGCTCCGGCAAGTCGGAATCGCTCCGTGGAGACGCACAAGGGATTCACGCTCGAGGCGCACATGGTTATGCGTGAGTGTGGCAGCCCCGGCATGCCTATCAAGATATCCAAAATTACTGAGAGCCTTCAAGCCTACAGCCAATCAGAGACCAGCGGAGTAACAGGCTAGTCAGAGAGAATGAGAGAGAGAGAGAGAGAGCCAGCCAATCAGAGATCAGCAGAGTGACAGGCTGGTCAGCGAGAGAGAGAGAGCCAGCCAATCAGAGACCAGCAGAGTAACAAGCTGGTCAGCTGGTCAGAGAGAGAGAGAGAGAGAGAGAGAGAGAGAGAGAGAGAGAGAGAGAGAGAGAGAGAGAGAGAGAGAGCCAATTAGAGACCAGCAGAGTGACAGGCTGGAGAGAGAGAGTCAGCCAATCAGAGTAACACTGAGCAGAGACAGGGAGAGAGACCCAGCCAATCAGAGACCAGCAGAGTAACACCTAGTAGAGAGAGGGAGAGAGAGCCAGCCAATCACAGAATGTATATTGATATTTTCACTATCTGAACTGTAATTCTGAAATTGCAGGTGTCCGGCCTTCTTATTTAGTAAGCGACAACTTTCAAAGCTTACTACTTTTGCAATAAAAATGTTTTTTGTCAAATCAGTCATTCGCTAAAAATCAGAAGTCGCTAAAAATGACTGCAGAGAGAAAGCGAAGGCACGGTCTGCTCATCGGAGCTCTACTTGTACTATCGGGAGAGTTTTTGCCGAAACCGGAACGGGGTTCACCCGATCTTCAAGTACGGATACAGGACCGGCCGTGAGTTCAAGTTCGGGCTTTCCTGTGCGCCCTGCCGGTCATAGACTGACGTTTCTCTGCGGTCATAGACTGGCGTTTCTCCTCGGTCATAGTCATAGACTGGCTTTCTTTGCGGTCATAGACTGGCGTTTCTCTGCGGTCATAGACTGGCTTTTCTCTGCGGTCATAGACTGGCGTTTCTCTGCGGTCATAGACTGGCTTTTCTCTGCGGTCATAGACTAGCGTTTCTCTGCGTCTGTAGTCATAGAATGGCGGTTCCATTGGGTTATAGAGTTGCTTCACTCTGCGATCATAGAGTTGCTTCTCTCTGCGATCATAAATTGCATTGTTTCGATCACAGAGCAGTTGTTTTCTGCGCTCTGAGCTGCTTCAAAGTGCGCCTGCCTCCAGCGGTCATATGGGACCCGCAACCCCACCTCTCCGTCTCAGTGTCGATGGTCCGAGAGCTGGAGCAGAACCTGAGGCGCAGGCAGAACCGCTCGTTGACTGACAGCGACAGCTCGTACTTCTCCCAGATACTGTCCGCTCCGTCCGGTCAGACTCAGGCTCTGCTGCGCCGGAAGCGGGAGGTCAGCCAGTCCGTGCTGCGCCGTCACTACTGCTACTCGGATGAGGCGATCAGGCGGGAACCGAATTGGCGGCAGAAATGCTGCTGCGGCAGCTGCAGCCGCCTGTTCTTCATCGTGCAGTGCCGCCATCCGTACGAATCCGTGCCGTCTGGCTCCTGCGACCTGCACTGGGAGCGACTGCCGCTGCGGCTGACTGACTGACTGACCAGAATATACGGACAAATTCTACTTTTAATAGATAGATTTCTGGACGCTTCAGTAAATACTGATACAGGTGAAATTACTTAATCCTTGATATTTGACAAATTCCTTTGAAATCTATTAGTGTGAGCTGAGCTCATTAGACACGAGAATCAGTGTGAGCTGAGCTCATTAGACACGAGAATCAGTGTGAGCTGAGCTCATTAGACACGAGAATCAGTGTGAGCTGAGTTCATTAAACACGAAAATCAGTGTGAGCAGAGTTCATTAAACACGAAAATCAGTGTGAGCAGAGTTCATTAGACACGAGAATCAGTGTGAGCTGAGTTCATTAAACACGAAAATCAGTGTGAGCAGAGCTCATTAGACATGAGAAACAGTGTGAGCAGAGCTCATTAGACATGAGAAACAGTGTGAGCAGAGCTCATTAGACATGAGAAACAGTGTGAGCTGAGCTCATTAGACATGAGAAACAGTGTGAGCTGAGCTCATTAGACATGAGAAACAGTGTGAGCTGAGTTCATTAGACATGAGAAACAGTGTGAGCAGAGCTCATTAGACATGAGAAACAGTGTGAGCAGAGCTCATTAGACATGAGAAACAGTGTGAGCTGAGCTCATTAGACATGAGAAACAGTGTGAGCTGAGTTCATTAGACACGAGAATCAGTGTGAGCAGAGTTCATTAGACACGAGAATCAATGTGAGCTGAGCTCATTAGACACGAGAATCAGTGTGAGCTGAGCTCATTAGACACGGGAATCAGTGTGAGCAGAGCTCATTAGACACGAGAATCAGTGTGAGCAGAGCTCATTAGACACGAGAATCAGTGTGAGCAGAGTTCATTAGACACGAGAATCAATGTGAGCTGAGCTCATTAGACACGGGAATCAGTGTGAGCTGAGCTCATTAGACACGGGAATCAGTGTGAGCAGAGCTCATTAGACACGAGAATCAATGTGAGCTGAGCTCATTAGACACGGGAATCAGTGTGAGCTGAGCTCATTAGACACGGGAATCAGTGTGAGCTGAGCTCATTAGACACGGGAATCAGTGTGAGCTGAGCTCATTAGACACGGGAATCAGTGTGAGCTGAGCTCATTAGACACGGGAATCAGTGTGAGCAGAGCTCATTAGACACGGGAATCAGTGTGAGCAGAGCTCATTAGACACGAGAATCAATGTGAGCTGAGCTCATTAGACACGGGAATCAGTGTGAGCTGAGCTCATTAGACACGGGAATCAGTGTGAGCAGAGCTCATTAGACACGAGAATCAGTGTGAGCAGAGCTCATTAGACACGAGAATCAGTGTGAGCAGAGTTCATTAGACACGAGAATCAATGTGAGCTGAGCTCATTAGACACGGGAATCAGTGTGAGCTGAGCTCATTAGACACGGGAATCAGTGTGAGCAGAGCTCATTAGACACGAGAATCAATGTGAGCTGAGCTCATTAGACACGGGAATCAGTGTGAGCTGAGCTCATTAGACACGGGAATCAGTGTGAGCTGAGCTCATTAGACACGGGAATCAGTGTGAGCTGAGCTCATTAGACACGGGAATCAGTGTGAGCTGAGCTCATTAGACACGGGAATCAGTGTGAGCAGAGCTCATTAGACACGGGAATCAGTGTGAGCAGAGCTCATTAGACACGAGAATCAATGTGAGCTGAGCTCATTAGACACGGGAATCAGTGTGAGCTGAGCTCATTAGACACGGGAATCAGTGTGAGCTGAGCTCATTAGACACGAGAATCAGTGTGAGCAGAGTGAAATCTGACCTGTCCACCGCAGAGCAAAGTTCCCTTAAAGTGCAAGGCGATTTGAATAACACGCACTGAGCCCAGCTGGCACGCAGAGCAGTGTCAATGACGCAAAGCCGTTGCCAGGTGAGTTGCAGGGTCGGAGAGTCGTGAGCAGCGAGAGGCGTCTGTGAAAGTTGTCAGCAAAATGCAGAGTTCAACCAGAGGCCACGGCGATAACAAGTTTCCTGTGCTGGCATTTCTTGACCTACTGATAAGACGGTCTCTGACTTTCAATATGAATTGGTAGTCACTTCGGAATTTCTTTAGTTTAAATAATTTAAAGGACTCTCAATTCTTACCAAGCCAAGTTGACTTACTCTTTGACACAAAACCAACACAAGCGACAATGGCCCGGTTATCTCTGCTCTCAGCGATTCTGCTGCACCTGGTGGTTGTCTCCATGCAGCAGGGTGACGATGAGGCTCTCGGTGAGTTGCCATTGTCCGGCCTTCGGTGCTACTCGTGATCTGGGCTATCGCCACCTTCACATTATTTTATGATTCGAAGGCCGATTTTGATAATTAGTGAGATAAGTTATTGCATGAAGCTAAAATGAAATCTCAATTTTAGCCTCTAGTAAAGTTTTTACTCAGATCGATTGACTCGTGAAAATCCCTTTTATAAAGCGCATAACTCTCAGATGAGTATTGAGAAGCCGAGCAGAGGCCATAGAGACACTGAGAAGCCAAGCAGTGGCCAGAGAGACAGTGAGAAGCCGAGCAGTGGCCAGAGAGACAGTGAGAAGCCAAGCATGTGGCCAGAGAGACAGTGAGAAGCCGAGCAGTGGCCAGAGAGACAATGAGAAGCCGAGCAGTGGCCAGAGAGACACTGAGAAGCCGAGCAGTGGCCAGAGATACACTGAGAAGCCAAGCAGTGGCCAGAGAGACAATGAGAAGCCGAGCAGAGGCCAGAGAGACACTGAGAAGCCAAGCAGTGGCCAGAGAGACACTGAAAAGCTGAGCAGTGGCCAGAGAGACAATGAGAAGCCGAGCAGAGGCCAGAGAGACACTGAGAAGCCGATCAGTGGCCAGAGAGACAGTGAGAAGCCAAGCATGTGGCCAGAGAGACAGTGAGAAGCCAAGAAGAGGCCATAGAGACAGTGAGAAGCCGAGCAGTGGCCAGAGAGACAGTGAGAAGCCAAGCAGAGGCCATAGAGACAGTGAGAAGCCGAGCAGTGGCCAGAGAGACAGTGAGAAGCCGAGCAGAGGCCAGAAATACACTGAGAAGCCAAGCAGTGGCCAGAGAGACAATGAGAAGCCGAGCAGAGGCCAGAGAGACACTGAGAAGCCAAGCAGTGGCCAGAGAGACACTGAGAAGCCAAGCAGTGGCCAGAGAGACACTGAGAAGCCGAGCAGTGGCCAGAGAGACAATGAGAAGCCGAGCAGAGGCCAGAGAGACACTGAGAAGCCGAGCAGTGGCCAGAGAGACAGTGAGAAGCCAAGCATGTGGCCAGAGAGACAGTGAGAAGCCAAGAAGAGGCCATAGAGACAGTGAGAAGCCGAGCAGTGGCCAGAGAGACAGTGAGAAGCCAAGCAGAGGCCATAGAGACAGTGAGAAGCCGAGCAGTGGCCAGAGAGACAGTGAGAAGCCGAGCAGTGGCCAGAGAGACAGTGAGAAGCCAAGCATGTGGCCAGAGAGACAGTGAGACGCCGAGAAGTGGCCAGAGAGACAGTGAGAAGCCGAGCAGTGGCTAGAGAGAGACAGTGAGAAGCCGAGCAGTGGCCAGAGAGACAGTGAGAAGCCGAGCAGTGGCCAGAGAGACAGTGAGAAGCCATATCTTCACCACTGGAGCAGAAACTTCTACACAAGATTTTAAGCTACTCAGCAAGTAGTATAAACCATGCATAGCCGTTGCTGAACCCCCGCAATCCGCAGAAATTCGACAGCGATTCAACAGCACCTCGGTGTCGATGATCAACGACCAGATCCAAAGAGAGTTCAACGCCATGTACCTCTACGAGACAATGGTAAGTCTTTCCTGATCCCACGCATTGCCAAGGTCGCCACCCAACCAACTTAATTATGTTATACCCTACGGAGCGTCATACTCTGGGGATACCTTGAGCTCACGCCCACTTCGCTCGTATTCAAAGTTCATGGTAATTTTTATATTGTTAATTTTATTAAAAACTCCACCACCGTGTGGATCTCGATCAGTTGAACCCCAGGGTTTTGACGCCGGTTTCTTTCGATCCAAATCCCTGGCTCAAATTCTAAAAACCGAGTTTGCCGACCGCCACGCCCGCAGGCCAGCTACTTCGGCAGGCCCAGCGTCGGTCTTCCCGGCTTCAAGAAATTCTTCAAGAAAGCCGCCGACGAGGAGCGCGAGCATGCACACAAACTGATCGACTACCTCAACATGCGGGGCGGCCACGTCAGGCTGAAGCCAATTACCGTGAGTGCCTGGTCACCCGGTCACCTAACATCTGGTCAACTAACACCTGGTCACCTAACATCTGGTCACCAACACCTGGCCACCTAACACTTGGTCACCTGATCCCCTGGTCACCTGATCCCTGATCACCTGATCCCTAGTCACCTGATCCTTGGTCACCTGATCCCCTGGTCACCTGATCCCTGATCACCTGATCCCTAGTCACCTGATTCCCTGGTCACCTGATCCCTGGTCACCTGATCCCTAGTCACCTGATCCCTGGTCACCTGATCCCCGGGTCACCTGATTCCCTGGTCACCTGATCCCTGGTCACCTGATCCCTAGTCACCTGATCCCTGGTCACCTGATCCCCGGGTCACCTGATTCCCTGGTCACCTGATCCCTGGTCACCTGATCCCTGGTCACCTGATCCCTGGTCACCTGATCCCCTGGTCACCTGATTCATGGTCACCTGATCCCTGGTCACCTGATCCCTGTTCACCTGATCCCCGGGTCACCTGATTCCCTGGTCACCTGATCCCTGGTCACCTGATCCCTGGTCACCTGATCCCTGGTCACCTGATCCCCTGGTCACCTGATCCCTGGTCACCTGATCCTCTGATCCCAGTTCCCGGTCATTATAACAATTTTATATTTATTTTTCAGACTACAGATTAAGCTTCAATGTAGCCCCACAAACTCATCTTTGTTGCAGCCTCCCAGCAAGTTCGAGTGGTTCTCCGCCCTTGACGCAGCCGAGACGGCTCTTGGCGCCGAGAAGAACATCACGCTGGAGTTGTACAGACTGCGAGATCGGGCTGACATGGAGAGCGACCCGCATGTGAGTCCTACTGTAGATGGCTGCTCTGATTGGGTGCAGAATTACCATGTCAAATATTGGGTGCATTGGGTGCACGGTGTCGAAACGGTGACTGACTGACAGCAGGTCACCTGATCCCCTGGTCACCTGATCCGCCTACACTCTGACGCACGTCATTGATTGGCTGGTTGGGTCAGCTGTCAGTTGCCCCAGCTGACTCACCCCCAACATCCGCCCCGACGTTCCAACCACCAGCCAGCCAATCAGCGACTTCCATAATTTTTAGCAGACTATTATTCTAACATATTATTTTATTTTCTGCGAAAACTCACCTTTAGCTTAATAGCAAATAACTGTGCGCGTGGTATTCCTCATGATATTCCTCAAATTGCTACTCAATTCTTGAACTTTCAGCTGGTGGACTTCATCGAGTCCGAGTTCCTGACCGAGCAGGTGACGGGCATCCGGGATCTGCGGGAACTCATCGCCCGCCTCAACAAGGCTGGCAGCGGCCTTGGCGAGCTCATTGTGGACAAGGAGCTCAACTAGAGACTGTGGAGGAGAGGACTGACGCAAAGTCTCATAGGTGTAGCTGATTAGCCTGACTTCAGGACCAGCATTATGACGCTCAAGGTTTCAGATTAAATATCGACGTGACTCCATTTTCTGATATCGGCGCTTTAACTACGAGCGCATTATCCGAATTCCTTTTAACTATCAATGATTTGAACAAAATAATCTGCGGTGAGTCACTCCAGCATAGTCGTATTAGAAGATCGACTTTACTACAATGGAGAAAGCATATTTTCATTTATTCACCAACTAGTAACGAAATAAACATCTGATTTTACTTCGATGCATCGCTCGAACATTTTCCGGCTTTGAAAAAAAACTTGCATTCAAACTTGCATTCAGTAGAAGTTGTGCTTTACCCTTAACTGGAAATTAAACTTCGATGAAAAATTTTGGGAATTGAACTGACTAGATTTTAGAATCACGTGACTTTTTGCTTTAACAACCTGAGATATAACAAAACGAGTAGTATACTATTAGAAACATATCACAGAAAACAGCAACGCAATCGTATAAAAACAGCATCGTCACAAGTAGAGACAAAACAGCATGACAGCACAAAACCAGCATGACAGTATAGAAAACAGCATGACAGTATAGAAAACAGCATGACAGTATAGAAAACAGCATGACAGTACAGAAAACAGCATGACAGTATAGAAAACAGCATGACAGTATAGAAAACAGCATGACAGCATAGAAAACAGCATGACAGTATAGAAAACAGCATGACAGCATAGAAAACAGCATGACAGCATAGAAAACAGCATGACAGCATAGAAAACTGCATGACAGCATAGAAAACAGCATGACAGTATAGAAAACAGCATGACGGTATAGAAAACTGCATGACAGCATAGAAAACTGCATGACAGCATAGAAAACAGCATGACAGTATAGAAAACAGCATGACAGTATAGAAAACAGCATGACAGCATAGAAAACAGCATGACAGCATAGAAAACTGCATGACAGCATAGAAAACAGCATGACAGTATAGAAAACAGCATGACAGTATAGAAAACAGCATGACGGTATAGAAAACAACATGACAGTATAGAAAACAACATGAAAATAATTGCGACAAAGGAAGCTAACCAGGTAAAAAAAGTGTCAAGCAGCTTGTTCCAGCATACTCCATCAGCATGTGCTGTTAGTTTTGGGCCTCGTGTCATGCTCTGAAGCACGGCTCAGGGCACAAGCTTGGCTGCCCGTTGCAAGCGGCACAGAGAAAGACAGTTCGCTTCTGCAGGCCAGCATTGCAAATTCGACAGTGCTTTGTTGGGTGTCGCTGTGTGGCAGTAGCTGGCAAGCGCGTTGGCAGATGCAGCGCAGCAGCAACATTTTGCTCGAGGTGCTGCTACTGCTGCTGCTTTGCTTTGCTTTGCTGCAGGCTAGCACCTCGCGTGGCACAAGGTCGCGCGAGCCAGTGCGACCACGCCGGCCGGATCCGAACCCAGGACCGACAGCGGGGGCCGAGGAGTACCAAAAAACTGCGTCCGCCTGGTGTAAAGGGCCGGGCAGTCGCAGAGCCAGTGGTCGATGGTGTCGTCCGCTTCGGCGCACCGGGCGCAAGTGGCGGGCACGGCCGGGTTCAGGACAGCATGTGTGGCAGTAGCTGGCAAGCGCGTAGAGGCGCTCAGGGCGTATGATATGCCCTGAGCGCCGTGGAATGGCCGGTGCGGAGCTGGGCGAGCAGTCTTTGATCAGCACGCGAGGAGATAGACTCGCGATCGCGGGCTGGAGAGACGAGGCGGTAAGCCTCCCGTATGCGCACATGGGCCGCCGGCGGGTCACTGAGGACTCTACGGCAGACGGCGGCGGCGGCGTTGAAGGACACGGGGGCAGCAGAAGAAGGCAAGGCGCAGCCCTCCTTGGCAAGGCGGTCGGCGTGCTCATTGCCAGGGACGCCGCAGTGGCTGGGCACCCATTGGATGATGACGTCCGCGTCCGTCAGGGCCAGCGCCTGCAGGGCCAGGCCGACGCCGCAGTTGTTGGCGGCGAGCGCATCGATCATGCTGCGGCTGTCCGAGCAGATGACCAGGGACGGGGGGGAGGTGTTGGCGCTGGTACCGGCGACCTCCTCGTCGAAGCTGGACGTAATGGGCGAGCCGCGGCGGGCCTCGGCATGGACGACGATCGGGGCAGACGGGTCGCCCTCCGTAACCACAAAAGCGTGGCCTCCGGAAAGCATCCCCCCGGTGGCGGAGCCGTCGGTGTACACCACCCAGATCGGTGCGGAGAGCGACGCCGTCAGCTCCCGGATGCAGTCGATGGCGGCGTTGCGGCAGAGGTCAGGTTCGGTCGGCGTGACGGACAACGGGAGGGTGCGGCAGAATCTGCGGAGGCGGTAAGTAGGCTGGACGGAAGTAGGAGCGCTCGGCGGAAAGAACGGCTGGCGGTTGCTCAGGCTGGGCGGCAGGACTTCGCTGAGCTGAGAGGCCGCAAGCCGCCAGCTGGGCCGCACGAGGCGGTGGGTGGCGGTCCCCGCGGCGGGCGGCACGATGCCGCGGGTGGTCAGCGGGCAGCCGGAGCGCTTTCTCCCACGACCGCGCGATGAGGCACTTAGAGTGCATTTTGTAGCTGATGACTCCGGCCTCTAGCCGGAGGGCCTCGACGGGCGATGTCTGCAGTCGGCCAGTGATGCGGCGGAGAGCACGGTTCTGGGTCCGTTCGAGCTCGTCGCGGCGCGATTCGCTGATCCACGGCTGCCAGGCCGGTGCGGCGTAGTCCAGCACAGATTTAATGAGCGCGTTGAAGACGGTCCGAAGCTTCTCCTTGCGCCAGCCCCAGTCCTGGTTAGCCAGGGCGGCCAAAACGTTGCAGCGGGCGCGGGCTTTGGAGGTGACGTCGCGGACGTGGGGGCCGAAGGTCAGCGTCCTGTCGAGGATGACGCCGAGAAAGCGCGGGTTGGGGTCCACGGCGAGAGGCGAGCCCTCGAGCAGGATCTGGGGCTGAAGGCCGGCTTCGCTGGTGTAGTTCGTGAACAGCGTGACGACGCTCTTCGAGGGGTTCAGGGTCAGCTTCATCTGACGACTCCAGCTGGCCACCGCGTCGAGGCCCTCCTGAAGGGAGTTGGTAGCCGCGGCCACAGAGCTGGACGCGGATGGCGAGGTCGTCGGCGTACAGGGACGGAGCGACTCCGGGCGGGCACACCCGGACCACGCCATCGATGAACAGCAGGAAGAGAAAGGGCGCAAGCACCGAGCCCTGGGGCAGGCCCTGGCGAAGCAAAGGCCTGCCCCAGGCCTGCCGCAGACAGAAACTGCTGCTGCTGCCGCCAATGTGCTTATAGGCCATAAAGGAGTTGCGAACAAGTTGCAGCAAGAGATAGGAGGCCAGCTTGAAAAACTACTTCTGCGTTCTTCTACTTGTCTTGTAGGGCTCACAACTCAATCCTGTCCACTCCTCCCATGCTTTGGTTGTAGTCTAGAGCTGTCTGAGACTTCAACAGTTGCTGCTCCTGACCGCCTGGCTGAACCCTTGTAACTTGCACACTGTGCCAGCACTGTCTAGCATGTACACGGTCTTTAGGCCAGAGGCTCGCCGATCCACAATCTTCACAGCAAGCAGCTCCCCACGCCTAGAAAAGGCGTTGGATGGTGGGTGCAACACCTGCTGCTTCAGAGCCGCAGCGGGAACACCGCGTTGTGCTCGCACTGTGCCTGTCAACAGAGTGTCTCTGGAGCAACCAGTCAGTGAGCCGTGCCGAGCAAAACCAAGTGCCACAAAAGATCCTGTATCTGAGGTCCAAGATATCCCGAGACAGTTCTACGATGATGCGTTCCGAGAGCGACAGCACTACGTATCGTGCAGATAGAGCTGGGTTTTGGAGGTGAGGTGGGTGTCAGAGCCAATGCAAATTCAACGCCTATCTAAATACATTAGACCGATTCTAATTGGTCCAGAGTCATTATGTGAGACATTTATACTCTCATGTAAAATCTATACATGTAATCAGTGTACACTGTATCGTACAGAAGCGACGACCAGTACAATATAGTACGCATAATTAGCGCTTCACAGTTGTTGTACGTAGAAACGCGCGCCCCCATCCCCACACAATGCAGCATTGGTGTACGCAGAATTAACTGTCCATATTAACTGTCCATATACCAAAAATTGACAGAATTAGAGCGCCCACCCCATAACTGTCCATATTATTACCTGTCCATATTTACTGTCCATCCCAAAATTGGTGTACGCGCAGAATTGTAGCGCCCGCCCACCCCATAACTGTCCATATTATTACTTGTCCATATTTACTGTCCATATACCAAAAATTGGCAGAATTGTAGCGTCCGCCCACCCCATAGCTGTTCGATCAAACCCAAACTTCGTGTACGCACAGAATTGTAGCGCCCACCCATCCAGAAAATATTCTGTCGCCTCCCACAATTAATTGGCGGCCCCACGCGGAGGCATGATGAGTCAGTCAGCCGCTGTAAATCGCCGCTATCCACCCTGTTATATCCACCCCTTCCATACTTCACTCTCTAGAATTCAGCCCTCGTCGTAGTATACAAAAACGCTATCCTAAGCGTGATATGGCAATATGTAGTTGTAATAATCCATGTGTTCATATATGTACATTAATTCCATGTACATTAATCCCCATCTATCTCAAATTGGATATGTACATTAATTCCATATCCCAAATTGTCTATCCCCAATTCTATATGTACACTTACATTAATCTACAGTGTCATCCCCAGCGCGCGCGCACCAAAATTACATGTACAATACTACATGTACACAGAGGTGAGAATTACTAATCTCATCTACTACCAAATGAGTCAACATTCAAGTTTTAAAAACCACGTTATATACATATTCCTATTTATATGTCAATTATTCAAAACCTACATGTAGCGGATTACACTACTACCTTTAGTAGAGTTACAAATCAAGATTCTATTGAAAAAGACTGTATTCATATAGTTTTCACATTGGAAAAGCGTATATTTTCATTTCAATAATTGAAAAAGAGAGCAAAAACAGTAAGGAGACAACAGCAAGTTGAGACTTAATTATAGCCTGTACTACCAAACCCTCCTGCACCGCGAATTGAGTGGGTGTGGGAGGCCTCCTCATCGCCATTCCCTCTAGTATATCCTCACCCCTCGAAGCCCCTATACTGAATGTTGAATCACCCTTTAACTCGGACCATAGTCAAATTCAACCCTGTTCGAAAACAGCCACCCCTCCGATGTTCACCAGACACAGCGCAGACCCCATAACAAATCGAGCTAAATTTTAACACTCGCCCCTGTTTTCTCTGTCCCCCCTTCTAAATGCCAAGGAATTTCGACCCTCTCTCCATTTTCAGTGTACAGACAGACCTTTCCACAGCACAGACCATATATTAAACTTCAAAACCCCTCTCTTCTTCGATTACGTCATCCATGCCGCCCCAGTTAGCAAGAAACCAACTTTTAATGCACACATCAACCCCCGCGAGCAAATCCGAGTCCGCCAACCTCTACCTGCATTGACAAACCCCAGCTGCATTTGTAAATGTACACAGCCTATGTATGAATCAGTGTCTCCACCGCATGCAATTCTGATTTACTTGATCTAAACTTTGTAAATTGTATAAGTCACCCTTGCGTTATACTAGAAGTAGTGAAGTCCACATATTTAAATACGTGAGGCTATTCAATTCTGCCTCTCCGCATCCCCTACCTTCTCACTTCAAGCTTTCAGACTTGGTCTTTGAGACGGTCGGTTTAATCTGTTAGAAGCAGGAATGAATCATGCACTGACCTCTCCATACAAAGTAAAGTTGGAATTTCAGACAAGAAATTTGGTTATTTTAAAAGCTAAATGACTAGAAATGCACATTTTTTTCATTGAAATGCAGCTTTTTACAGTTTTTTTTACGATTTTAACCTTAAAATGCAGACTTTGTTGATCAAAATCAGTAGTTTCATCACTAGAAACCATACTTTCAACAGCTAATTTGTCCAAATGTCGCTTTCAACTTGACCTTAGACTGCTTTTAAGCAGGAATGAACCCCACACAAACATCCACAAGCCAGCCCAAAATCATCCAAAGACATGGCTATTGAAGCCTAAATTGCTAGAAATGCGCATTTTTTTCATAAGAAAATACAAATTTTCACAGTTTTTATGCATTTTTACGTTAAAATGCAGACTTTATTGATCAAAATCAGTAGTTTCATCACTAGAAACCATACTTTCAGCAACTAATTTGTCCAAATATCGCTTTCAACTTGACCTTAGACAGCTTTTAAGCAGGAATAAACCCCCCACGAACATACACAAGCTAGCCCAAAATCATCCAAAGACGGCTGTTGAAGACTAAATTGCTAGAAATGAGCATTTTTTCATAAGAAAACACAAATTTTCACAGTTTTTACGCATTTTTTACGTTAAAATGCAGACTTTATTGATCAAAATCAGTAATTCATCACTAAAAACCACAATTTTAACACAAAATTATCACAAATGCTACTTCTGGAACTCTGAGACAGCTTTGAGCAGGAATTATAATCGCACATGGATTACCCGAGCCAGTCCAATATTCCACTGAAGCCAGGGTTTTTTAAAGCTGAATTGTTAGAATTGCTCATTCTTTCGTTTAATAAATGACAATTTTCACAGTTTTATTATTTTCTAACGTTAAAATGCGAAATGTATTGGTCAAACTTAGTAGTTTCATCCCAAAAGCCATAATTTCAACCGCTAATTTGTCCAAATGCTGATTCAAAGTTGGCAAGAGACAGCTTTCGAGCAGGAATGAGTCACACACTGATCTCCATATGCACACCCCGGCCCAAGTTGGAATTCCACCCAAGACATTTTCATTGAAAGCTAAATTACTAGAAATTGCACATTTTCGTTTTAAAAAGGTCAATTTTCACAGTTTTTACTCTTTTTTAACGTTAAAATGCTGACTTTATTGAACAAAATTAATCACTTCATCAGCAGAAACCATAATTTTTACAACTTAATGCTGTTTCATCATTCAAATGTATGTATTTGGTACGTGTAATACCCCTCAAGAAGTCAGGGAAGGGATTATTCTTGAATATTGGGTTAAAACGTACAGTTTGCTATAAACCTAGCTATAATAATTTTAACATATACAGTCTGCGAAGCGGTCCGTTGATTTCGATTGACATTTAAACTGTCCCTCCCAGACCTCTCTCTCTCCTTCTGCACCCACCGAGAAAAGTGACTCATGCGGCAATCAGCTGGACAGGTTTTATTACTGAATTGGCAAAACAGCCAACACACAATGTTCATTAGACTCGTCTTCACAGCACAGACCCATGTAGAACAGAACCACTCGTCCCTGTCTCTCTGACCTTACCATTTCTAACTGTCAAGGAATTCCGACCCTCCCTCTCCAATTTCAGTGTACAAACAGATATTTTCACAGCACAGACTCATATATTGAGCCTCCTCCAACCAAAACCCTATCTTGATTACGTCATCCACCTCCCCCATAGGAGCAGTTAGCAAGAAACAAAATTTTTCGATGCACATATGAACACTGTGAACCATGCAAAATCGCACATCTACGGGTCGATTTTGATTGACAATTTAATACCTTTTGTTGATGCTGCTGTGTACAGTAGTCTTATTTCCGAAGCTCCTAGCAGTCATCTTTTAGATGTGGTGAATCAGTGTTGTTTTTGCCAACTTTACATCTTGATTCATCCTCTAAATTCTTCAACTCTGACCATATTCAATAATTTAACCCATGCAAGTAGATTTGCCAATTCGCCAAATTAGCCAATACGAATGGGGCCAGAGGACCCACCCAAATCGAGCCCTTGTCTCTCTCAGGCCTCTCTCTCCTACACATACCCCAGAAAAGTGACTCATGAGGCAATCAGTTTAACAGGTTCAGTATACTGAATTGGCAAAACAGCAAACACCCAATGGTCAATGGACTCGTCTTCGCAGCACAGACCATTTTGAATAAAGCCAAAACACACATACACCCCTATTCTCTGACCAAACCTTTCCATTTCTAGTTGTCAACGAAATTCGACCGGCCTCTCTCTCAATCCCAATGTACATTTTGACGAAGCAAGCAGATCTTTTCACAGCACGGACCCAGCCTCCCCCAACCAAAGCCCTATCTCTGATTACGTCATCTATACATCCCCATAGAAGCAGTTAGCAAGAAAAAAAATTCGATGCGCATATATGAACAATGCGAACCAAGCAAATCCGCGCGTCTACCAAAGCCAACCCTACCCTGCGTGCTGTAATTGCATTTGTCAATGTACACACCCTATGAATCAGTGTCTCCTTCTTTGGAACACACGAAGGCATTAGTCAGAAAGTTTGGATGCAATTAAAAACTCTCTCGATGCTTTGCGTATAAACGAGTAATCGATTGAATCAATTGTACACTTGACACATTTAATTCCAACTTGGGCCGGGGTGTGCATATGGAGATCAGTGTGTGACTCATTCCTGCTCGAAAGCTGTCTCTTGCCAACTTTGAATCAGCATTTGGACAAATTAGCGGTTGAAATTATGGCTTTTGGGATGAAACTACTAAGTTTGACCAATACATTTCGCATTTTAACGTTAGAAAATAATAAAACTGTGAAAATTGTCATTTATTAAACGAAAGAATGAGCAATTCTAACAATTCAGCTTTAAAAAACCCTGGCTTCAGTGGAATATTGGACTGGCTCGGGTAATCCATGTGCGATTATAATTCCTGCTCAAAGCTGTCTCAGAGTTCCAGAAGTAGCATTTGTGATAATTTTGTGTTAAAATTGTGGTTTTTAGTGATGAATTACTGATTTTGATCAATAAAGTCTGCATTTTAACGTAAAAAATGCGTAAAAACTGTGAAAATTTGTGTTTTCTTATGAAAAAATGCTCATTTCTAGCAATTTAGTCTTCAACAGCCGTCTTTGGATGATTTTGGGCTAGCTTGTGTATGTTCGTGGGGGTTTATTCCTGCTTAAAAGCTGTCTAAGGTCAAGTTGAAAGCGATATTTGGACAAATTAGTTGCTGAAAGTATGGTTTCTAGTGATGAAACTACTGATTTTGATCAATAAAGTCTGCATTTTAACGTAAAAATGCATAAAAACTGTGAAAATTTGTATTTTCTTATGAAAAAATGCGCATTTCTAGCAATTTAGGCTTCAATAGCCATGTCTTTGGATGATTTTGGGCTGGCTTGTGGATGTTTGTGTGGGGTTCATTCCTGCTTAAAAGCAGTCTAAGGTCAAGTTGAAAGCGACATTTGGACAAATTAGCTGTTGAAAGTATGGTTTCTAGTGATGAAACTACTGATTTTGATCAACAAAGTCTGCATTTTAAGGTTAAAATCGTAAAAAAAACTGTAAAAAGCTGCATTTCAATGAAAAAAATGTGCATTTCTAGTCATTTAGCTTTTAAAATAACCAAATTTCTTGTCTGAAATTCCAACTTTACTTTGTATGGAGAGGTCAGTGCATGATTCATTCCTGCTTCTAACAGATTAAACCGACCGTCTCAAAGACCAAGTCTGAAAGCTTGAAGTGAGAAGGTAGGGGATGCGGAGAGGCAGAATTGAATAGCCTCACGTATTTAAATATGTGGACTTCACTACTTCTAGTATAACGCAAGGGTGACTTATACAATTTACAAAGTTTAGATCAAGTAAATCAGAATTGCATGCGGTGGAGACACTGATTCATACATAGGCTGTGTACATTTACAAATGCAGCTGGGGTTTGTCAATGCAGGTAGAGGTTGGCGGACTCGGATTTGCTCGCGGGGTTGATGTGTGCATTAAAAGTTGGTTTCTTGCTAACTGGGGCGGCATGGATGACGTAATCGAAGAAGAGAGGGGTTTTGAAGTTTAATATATGGTCTGTGCTGTGGAAAGGTCTGTCTGTACACTGAAAATGGAGAGAGGGTCGAAATTCCTTGGCATTTAGAAGGGGGGACAGAGAAAACAGGGGCGAGTGTTAAAATTTAGCTCGATTTGTTATGGGGTCTGCGCTGTGTCTGGTGAACATCGGAGGGGTGGCTGTTTTCGAACAGGGTTGAATTTGACTATGGTCCGAGTTAAAGGGTGATTCAACATTCAGTATAGGGGCTTCGAGGGGTGAGGATATACTAGAGGGAATGGCGATGAGGAGGCCTCCCACACCCACTCAATTCGCGGTGCAGGAGGGTTTGGTAGTACAGGCTATAATTAAGTCTCAACTTGCTGTTGTCTCCTTACTGTTTTTGCTCTCTTTTTCAATTATTGAAATGAAAATATACGCTTTTCCAATGTGAAAACTATATGAATACAGTCTTTTTCAATAGAATCTTGATTTGTAACTCTACTAAAGGTAGTAGTGTAATCCGCTACATGTAGGTTTTGAATAATTGACATATAAATAGGAATATGTATATAACGTGGTTTTTAAAACTTGAATGTTGACTCATTTGGTAGTAGATGAGATTAGTAATTCTCACCTCTGTGTACATGTAGTATTGTACATGTAATTTTGGTGCGCGCGCGCTGGGGATGACACTGTAGATTAATGTAAGTGTACATATAGAATTGGGGATAGACAATTTGGGATATGGAATTAATGTACATATCCAATTTGAGATAGATGGGGATTAATGTACATGGAATTAATGTACATATATGAACACATGGATTATTACAACTACATATTGCCATATCACGCTTAGGATAGCGTTTTTGTATACTACGACGAGGGCTGAATTCTAGAGAGTGAAGTATGGAAGGGGTGGATATAACAGAGTGGATAGCGGCGATTTACAGCGGCTGACTGACTCATCATGCCTCCGCGTGGGGCCGCCAATTAATTGTGGGAGGCGACAGAATATTTTCTGGATGGGTGGGCGCTACAATTCTGTGCGTACACGAAGTTTGGGTTTGATCGAACAGCTATGGGGTGGGCGGACGCTACAATTCTGCCAATTTTTGGTATATGGACAGTAAATATGGACAAGTAATAATATGGACAGTTATGGGGTGGGCGGGCGCTACAATTCTGCGCGTACACCAATTTTGGGATGGACAGTAAATATGGACAGGTAATAATATGGACAGTTATGGGGTGGGCGCTCTAATTCTGTCAATTTTTGGTATATGGACAGTTAATATGGACAGTTAATTCTGCGTACACCAATGCTGCATTGTGTGGGGATGGGGGCGCGCGTTTCTACGTACAACAACTGTGAAGCGCTAATTATGCGTACTATATTGTACTGGTCGTCGCTTCTGTACGATACAGTGTACACTGATTACATGTATAGATTTTACATGAGAGTATAAATGTCTCACATAATGACTCTGGACCAATTAGAATCGGTCTAATGTATTTAGATAGGCGTTGAATTTGCATTGGCTCTGACACCCACCTCACCTCCAAAACCCAGCTCTATCTGCACGATACGTAGTGACAGCTGCTGCGCATCCTGGCCCAACAGGTTGTTTTGGGCTGCAGTGGAGTGGATCAGAAAGTTCCAGCAGGTTGTTTTGGGCCGCAGTGGAGTGGATCAGAAAGTTCCAGCAGGTTGTTTTGGGCCGCAGTGGAGTGGATCAGAAAGTTCCAGCAGGTTGTTTTGGGCCGCAGTGGAGTGGATCAGAAAGTTCCAGCAGGTTGTTTTGGGCCGCAGTGGAGTGGATCAGAAAGTTCCAACAGGTTGTTTTGGGCCGCAGTGGAGTGGATCAGAAAGTTCCAACAGGTTGTTTTGGGCCGCAGTGGAGTGGATCAGAAAGTGCAATTTTCAATGTTGTCCGGCACAAGAAAATCCGGATGCAGACCAGGCACAGACTAATAAGTATAACTAGACTGCGCATGTGGGGCAAGAAATGTGTGCCTCTTTCCAAGTAGGATAAATGGGGTCGCCATCATAAACCCGAAATATTGATATCACAAACGCGAAATATCATAAACCCGAAATATCATAAACCCGAAATATCATAAACCCGAAATATCAGGTTGTTTTGGGCCGCCTCAGGTGGATTTACACTGCCATTGTTAGACCGGCCATCTCCTTTGCCGGCTACATTTGGAACAGTGCCCTAGAGGTGAAAGGGCTTCTTGAAGCTCCTAATAGGGTGCAAGGCCGCGCTTCTTGAGCGCGACTCCCTCTACGCCCTTTGCTGGCATGAACTCCTTTCTGGACCTTCCCGGTGACCTCTTTGTCAGAGGGGCGGCAGTAAAGACCACCCGCCGTCTGCTCGACGTGGGTGGCCCTCATCCAGAAGCAGTTCGCCTTTAGAAAGTGGAACCTCCGGCTAAAGCTAGTCAGAGAATAGCGTGAAGGCATAGAGGGGGCGTACACTACAGGGTCCCAAATCAACTCCGCCTCTGACTACGGCTACTGCATCGTATCTGGAGGGAGAACTGCGGCGACCTTCTCCCAGCACACCGCGGCACCTGCTCCACCGTTTCTCAGAACGAAGTTCTCGCCATCAGCTCCTGCGCCATTGAGATGTACAATCAGCGTGTCTGGGGGAAGGAGATTACCCTCCACTCAAACATTCAGTGGCGATCAACGCGCTCTGATCAACCAGTGGGTGGCTTCAAAGCACAGGGAGATGTGGACGAATGCCCCCGACTGCCAGAAATCTCCCCTGTCCTTCCCCCGCCCTCCACAGCACCCTGCTTGGACTCAGCCGCAGGGACATCAGGGCGGTGACCATGGCCCTCTCGGGTCATTGCTGTTTTGCCAGGCATCGCCACCTCCAGGAAAAAATCCGTAGCGAAGAATGCCCTTTCTGCGTCTCCGGTGTCGAGAATGCGGAGCACTTCATCTGTGAATGCCCCGCCTTTACTCAGGACAGGCTCACCTACCTCGGCCCAAAACCGGACCTCTCCGAGGTTTTTAGGCCCGAAAATATCCTTTTTAGGGTCTCCGGAGGGGGACCGCACTGCGGACACCGGCACCACCGGATGTCCCTGCGCGACACCGCAGCACCAGCTGCCCATGGTCGCCAAGGGGTTAGCGGAATCGCCACCCCACTGTGTCCGGATGCCCGGAGCGCCCTGCAGCAGAGTCAATAGGTGTCAGCTAAGGCCGGCAGGGTCAGAGAGAGCCGTGAGAAGTAAAAAAGTAGCCAGCAAAATTTAGAATTCAACCGGAGGCCAAGTTGATACGAGTAACAAGTTTCCTGTGCTGGCCTGAAATTTCTTGCCCTACTGATAAGACGGCCGATATGAATAGGCTGTCAGTTTGGAAGTTGCTTTTCCTTCCTTTAAAAGACTCAACTTTTACCAAGCTATATTGACTGATTCTTCGAAAGAAAACCAACAGAAGCGACAATGGCCCGGTTCTTTCTGCTTTCAGTGATTCTCCTGCACCTGGTTGTTGTCTCCATGCAGCAGGGCGACGATGAGACTCTCGGTGAGTTGCCGTTGTCCGGCCTTCGGTGCTACTTGTGATCTGGGCTATCGCGACCTTCATACGACCTGGCGTATTTTGATTTCATAAGGTCAAGAAGCTAAAATTAAATCTAGTTTAAGCTTAATTTTGGCCTCTAATCAGATCGACTAACTTGTAAAATACCTCTGTAAAGCGCATAACTAACTTATAATGCTCAGGTGGGTATTGAGAAGTCAAGCAGTGGCTAATAGAGACAGTGAGAAGCCATATCTTAAACCACTGCAGCGCTGCAAAATCTTCAGACAAAATTTTAAGCTACTAGCAGGTAATACGAGCCCATAAACCATGCACGTTGCTGAACCCCGCAATCCGCAGACATTCGACAGAGGCTCTGCAGCATCTCGGTGTCGATGATCAACGACCAGATCGAAAGAGAGTTCAGCGCCATGTACCTCTACGAGACTATGGTAAGTCTTTTTCCTGACCCCACGCATTGCCAAGGTCTCCACCCAACGACCTTAATTCGTGCTAAACTCTGCACAGCGTCTTACTCAGGGAGTACGAGCGTACCTTGAGCTCACGCCCACCCTCTAACTTGCTCAGAGTTTATGGAAACTTTTCTATCAATAATTTTGTTAAAAGAAACTCTTAGCCATCGTGTGAAACTCTATCCGTTGAACCCCTCAGTTTCATTCAATCCAAATTCCTAGCTCAAATTGAAAACGCAAGTTCGCCGACCGCCACGCCCGCAGGCCAACTACTTCGGCGGGCCCAGCGTCGGTCTTCCCTGCATCAAGAATTTTTTCAAGAAGGCCGCCGACAAGCAGCAAGAGCGCGCGCACAAACTGATCGACTACCTCATCATGCGGGGCGGCCACGTCAAGCTGAAGCTGATTATTGTGAGTGCTTGTTCACCAAGCCACTTCACACCTAGTCACCTAACACCTGGTCACCTAACACCTGGTAACCTAACACCTGGTAACCTAACATCTTGTCACCAACACCTGGTCACCTGATCCCCTGGTCACCTGATCCCCTGGTCACCTAACACCTGGTCACCTAACACCTGGTAACCTAACACCTGGTAACCTAACATCTTGTCACCAACACCTGGTCACCTGATCCCCTGGTCACCTGATCCCCTGGTCACCTAACACCTGGTCACCTAACACCTGGTAACCTAACACCTGGTAACCTAACATCTTGTCACGAACACCTGGTCACCTGATCCCCTGGTCACCTGATCCCCTGGTCACCTGATCCCCAGGGTTAACTGACCCCCTGGTCACCTGATCCCCTAGTCACCTGATCCCTGGTCACCTGATCTTCTGGTCACCTGATCCCCTGGTCACCTAATATCCTGGTCACCTGATCCCCAGGGTTAACTGACCCCCTGGTCACCTGATCCCTGGTCACTTGATCCTCTGATCCCAGTTCCCGGTTATTAGAACAGTTTTATATTTATTTTTCAAACTACCGCTTAAAGCTTCAATGTAGCCCCATAAACGTATCTTTGTTGCAGCCTCCAGGCAAGTTTGACTGGTCCTCCGCCCTTGCTGCAGCCAAAATGGCTCTTGACGTCGAGAGGAACATCACACAGGAGTTGTACAGACTGCGAGATCGGGCCGTCGACATGGGGAGCGACCCGCATGTAAGCCTTACTGTAGATGGCCGCTCTGATTGGGTACTGAACTAGCCTGTCAAATATTGAGTGCATTCCTGTCAAATCGATAAATTCATTCTCATGTATTTGGGGCCTTCTTGGCTTCACGCATAGTTCTAATGCCAACAAAGCACCAGCCAAAATGCTACGCTGTGAGGCACCTCGCTGATTGGCTGGCTGGCTCAGCCCCAGCTGACTCACCCCCAACCTCCGCCCCGAACTCCCTACCACCAGCCAGCCAATCATCAGCGTCAGCATTTTTCAAGAGACTATTATCCATATACTAAAAATTCTATCTAAGTCTTCCATTGGCTACAAAAAAGCTCACCTTCAGCTTAACAGAAAAGAACTGTATATGTCTCTATGTCTACGTGCACTCTACAAAATTGATACTCGAGTCTTGAAATTTCAGCTGGTGGGCTTCATCGAGTCCGAGTTCCTGACCGAGCAGGTGACGGGCATCCGGGATCTGCGGAAACTCATCGCCCGCCTGTCTAGGGCTGGCAGCGGCCTTGGCGGGCTCATTGTGGACAAGGAGCTCAACTAGAGACTGCGGAGAGGACCGACGCGATGTCATGCGTGTAGTTGACTTGCCTGACTGCAGGACCAGCATTATGACGCTCAAGCTGGGTTTCAGATTATCGATGACTCCATTTTCTGATACCAGCGCTATAATTACGAATTATAGTATCGTATAGTATCGTTATCCGAATTCCCTGGTCACTTAACACCTGATCCATCTTGTCCAACGGCACCTATGGTCATCTTGTACTACTGGCGCCACACGAAAGACCCACATGAGCAAGCGTGACAGCAACACGCCGAAGCGGAAATATTCATGTGTAGGACGCCAACCTCGCTTGGTTTCGGGCACGCCTGTCGTCAACAGGTCGGCGCTCGCTTGTCTGCCCGTGCTTGATCCTGCAGCTGCATGGCCGCCGCAGCAGTAAAGTGCATGCGGTTTTTACTGTATTTCGCCTTGATCAACTGATAAAGGTGAATTAAAGTTTGCTCCTGTTTGTAAATATATTTTCTCAATTGGTTCAGTTTTCTATTAGCAAAAACCATGAATGAAAGAATCCAGGCAGTAACAGTCTAAACCGTCACTCTAGACAAAGATGTCAAGGGGGGAAATGGCTGAGATGTCGGTCAGAAGCTACATGTAGTTTATTGAATTTTCATATTCCATTCTTCGTTGCCGAGTTTGAGGACGAAAGACGTCAGACTGTTGGGGCGGTAAGCAACGGGGCGCTGATTGCTACATGTAGTTTTCATTCTGAAACGCAGGTATCCGGCTGAAGTGATATATTTTTGGCTCAACAAATTGATTGAAGGATAGCCGATCCCCTCCCTGCAACAGACTGAAGCTATCAGTTCGCCGGAACAATAAAACCTTGCAACGAACTTGAGCTAATCGAGCTTACTACTAAGGGCCGGCAGATCCGTTGATTTTGGAGGTGGGGTGGGTGTCAACCCTCCTCGCCTCTCATTGGCTGGCGCCCCGATCACTAGGTGATCGATACCCGTATCGATATCGGCGCTCGGCACGCGCGCGCGCCGCAGGCGCGTGGCGCCAAGCGCCGCAGGCGCACCCTCCCGATATTAGATCCCAATAAATCAATCAGATCCCAAATCAATCAGATCCCAAATCAATCAGATCCCAAATCAATCAGATCCCAAGCGCACCCTCCAGAGCAGCAGGCGTCCATGCCGCAGGCGCCCCTCCCCGCCGCACGCGCCCTCCCCCGACATGTATGCCGCAGGCGCCCTCCCCGCCTCAGGCGCCCCTCCCGATATGTATGCGCACTCTCCCTATATGTACACCGATATGTATGCAGCAGGCGCCCCGAGTGTACACTCTCCCGATATGTGTGTACACCGATATGTAGTCATCGATACGGGCCTCTTCCCCTCTCTCACCTACATCTCAACTAGCGAAATCGAACCCAGGTCGCGCCCATACTAGGACACTACACGGTTGTGGGGTATAGGGAGCGAGAAGTTTCAACCCTAACGCTGACGCAGCCCTGTACAATGAGCGTGTACGGGCAGAAAGGGGGGGTGGACAGAGAGACGGCCACTAGGTTATTATACTGTTGAAGCATAGAGAGCGAGAAGTTTCAACCCTAACGCTGACGCAGCCCTGTACAATGAGCGTGTACGAGCAGAAAGGGGGGGGGGTGGACAGAGAGACGGCCACTAGGTTATTATACTGTTGAAGCATAGGGAGCGAGAAGTTTTAACCCCGATGCTGACGCAGCCCTGTACACTGAGCGTGTACGGGCAGAGGGTGGGTGGAAAGAGATGTGAACAACACAGCCTGCTACAGGAGCCGGATAGAGAGGCGCATGCTAGGACAGAGAGGTAGTGTGAGTCACACACACCCCACAGAGAAAGCCATACAGAGGATAGAGAGCTCCCTCCCCAGTTGCAGGGGACAGAGAGGCAGGCAGGGTATGCAGGGGCATGCGAACCGTCAAGGGGCCACGCGAGGATAGAGTGGAGGAGCAGAGATGTGTTTGGACAGAGAGCCAGCCACGTGTGCGTAGTGTGAGGGAACAGAAACATATCGAGCAGGAGGGAGATGGGGAGCAAACGCGCAGGGTAAGGGAGCCACACAGGGCGGTACAGTGAGACACGGGCAGGGGTGGAGCCGTGCGTGGACAGAGCTGAACGGCACGGTCAGCTGCAGGAATAGGATGATAGAGAGGCGCGGAGGGGGACAGAGAGCAGTGTGCAGGGGTAGGCAGCCACGCAGGCTGGGGAACAGAGAGGCGCGTGTCAGCCAGTTGCAGCCCGGGACAGAGAAGTATGAAGGGGGGCCTGGGACAGAGTTGCGAGCAAGGCACAGAGAGAGGTAGGGTCTGGTAGCTATGTATAGACAGGGACCCACGCGAGGGCAGGACAGGGGAGTAGACATGCAAGTTGCATGCAAGGGCAGAGAGGTGTGCGCGGAGGGAGACAGAGAGCAGTGTGTAGGGGTAGGTAACAGCAAACTTTAGTAGAGGCGCGCGCGGGGACGGAGAAACCAGTCTGAGCGTACAGAGACGTTACAGAGAGGTACACAAACAGAGAATACTAAAAAGCACATGTGTAGGGACAGAGACGTGAGGGAGAATCCACCAAAACACGCTATGTATTATCAAAAGTTGGTTTTAGTGCCGCATATTTAATAGTGGGTAGTATAATAGTATGTACATAGTAGGTATAATAGTAGTAATAATAGTAAGCATATTAGCCCAAAAGGTAGGCTAAAACTGCTAAACAGTGTACACATCCTCATCATCCCACAAGCCCCCTCTCCCGCCAGACTCACTATTCCAGACCCTCCTGTATTGCTGTATGTAAGGAAAATATAGTGTAAAAATTCAGATGTTAACCTCTAGACCGCTGAAATCAGGGCACACTAGAGGGGTTTCGAGGGTCTGCAAGCTCTATGTAAGCTGCTCGAGGAGGTTCCAGGGGTGTCGGGAGGGTTTCCATTATGATTTTGAAAAAAAACTGGAGGCTTAAATACAACGTTTTATTCAAAAGCAGGTTATTTTAATGAAATAGCCAACACAACCATCGTCGAGAGTAGATTTTTATAAGAAACTAGGTATTACAGCAAAATAAACCTTCAAACCATATAAAATTGAATAAAAAGCAGACATAATAAATGGCAAGTATTTTAATAGAAAAGTAAGCGAATTAGTCACCCGGGGTGTACATCCGGCAGGGTGGGCGTCCAGCGAGTGTACATCTGACAGGATGGGTGTTCAGCAAGTGTACATCTGACAAGGTGGGCGTTCAGCAAGTGTACCTTCAGCGTCGAGTAGGTGTACACCCGTCAGTGGGGAACTCCGCCCCTCCCACCAATGTCGTGTGCATGCGGTTAGTCAGTATAGTGGTGGGGTAGACGGTGCAGGAAGGAAACCCAGATGCTGACGCTGCCCTGTACAGCGAGCAACCAGCCCTCCTGTAGCAGGAGGGGGACAGAGAGTGCGTGGAGGCAGTAGGAGATAGAGGACGCTACCCGGCATGTCGCAGCACGCGGCGCGGGACAGAGAGGCAGTGTGTAAGTCACCCCCGCGGAGGGACAGAGAGCTGCCCTGGCAGGAGGCGCGGGACAGAGAGGCGGTGAATCACACCCCACGGAGAGAGCCGTACAGCGAGCTTCCCCACCCGAGTCCGGTAAATATTACAGAGTATTACGTGCACACGCCAGCCCTGAATACCAAGCCATACTAGTCTACCTGCAGTGCTCCCAGAGGGAAGGGATGGTCAGGAGTTACACACCAAGAATGCATTCATACAAAGAGTACACAACTCGAGCCCAGACACCAAGTCACAGTCTACTTACAGTAGAGATGGTAGATTAATAGCAAGATTATATTACAATTAGACCTCCCTAGCACATGAGGAGTGAAATTCAATAATAATTGAATTCAATAATAATACAACATTTAGACGTAGTAATTTAATTACAAAATACCACTAACACTGAGCCAACGAATTGTAGGTTACAAAGGAGTTGCCACTCATATGGAAAGCCAGTATAATGCAGGTGTATATTATTAAAACATAGACAAAAACGATGCAGACGTATATACACACTATTGATTTTGTACATGTACATTTCGGCATATTACCACACATCGCGGGCACATATTATATATCGGGGGATAGGTTAAAATACACACATCGTAGATGTAGAAGCAGACACAATGCAGGAAAATTATGATACGAGTGTACATATTAGTGCGTAAAAGTATCATATTATGACACCCTGTAGCACATATTGACATAATGCAGGGGAAAATATTGACAGAAATAGTACACAATTGTAGAGGTAACAACCGCCAACTAGTAAGGGCATCCAGCACTTGTTCAGGTTTTTATTATTTCGAGACGAGTGTCATGCCCCCGCAAGAGATCTTATCAGAAATTTGTTGAACTCCACTGCAACTCTCCCCAGAGCCTCCAAATGTGAGTTTTTAACCCAGGGTCGAGTACAAAGGACCCGCCCACTCTTAACCCCAAGGGGTGATCCTAGCGGAGACCAAGTACAGTGCGGACGGAGAGGGGTAACAGAAAGCGCTGCATCAGACCGCGGGGCTGCATTCCTCCCCCGAGGTAGGCGCGTCAGCTCCCACTCCTCATTTAACCATCAAGTAAACTAAAGAAGTCAAGCAGAAAGCCTTACAATCACCCGCAACCAGCACAAGTAAGAGTACTTTCCACTAGAGAGCCATAGTGCAAGATTCGCGAGCCAAGTTGAAGAAGCACACCAAATTACACTAAAGACATATGTATTAAAAAGCATACCGGCACCTCTACAAAAACACAGTATGTACCGATTAAAGTTGCTTTTGGTGCAGTGTATTTAATAAAAAGCAGGTACCTAACACAAAAGTAGGCATCAATGCAGTGCACGGGCTAAACTGTATTTACAAACGCAGGGCAACGAACTACACACAATGTAGCGCATAGACATAATTGTACGCATAAATGTACGCAATTTCCGGTATATAGGACCAAATGTACGCAAATGTACACAATGTACACAAACACAAACACACACACACACACTCAGGCGTATTCACAGCAAGAGCTTCCTGCCGATGGCGCCATCGCCTGCGGCGATCGGTGCTGCAGGATGCGCTGCAGGATGCGCCTGAGTGTGTGTGTGTGTGTGTTTGTGTTTGTGTACATTGTGTACATTTGCGTACATTTGGTCCTATATACCGGAAATTGCGTACATTTATGCGTACAATTATGTCTATGCGCTACATTGTGTGTAGTTCGTTGCCCTGCGTTTGTAAATACAGTTTAGCCCGTGCACTGCATTGATGCCTACTTTTGTGTTAGGTACCTGCTTTTTATTAAATACACTGCACCAAAAGCAACTTTAATCGGTACATACTGTGTTTTTGTAGAGGTGCCGGTATGCTTTTTAATACATATGTCTTTAGTGTAATTTGGTGTGCTTCTTCAACTTGGCTCGCGAATCTTGCACTATGGCTCTCTAGTGGAAAGTACTCTTACTTGTGCTGGTTGCGGGTGATTGTAAGGCTTTCTGCTTGACTTCTTTAGTTTACTTGATGGTTAAATGAGGAGTGGGAGCTGACGCGCCTACCTCGGGGGAGGAATGCAGCCCCGCGGTCTGATGCAGCGCTTTCTGTTACCCCTCTCCGTCCGCACTGTACTTGGTCTCCGCTAGGATCACCCCTTGGGGTTAAGAGTGGGCGGGTCCTTTGTACTCGACCCTGGGTTAAAAACTCACATTTGGAGGCTCTGGGGAGAGTTGCAGTGGAGTTCAACAAATTTCTGATAAGATCTCTTGCGGGGGCATGACACTCGTCTCGAAATAATAAAAACCTGAACAAGTGCTGGATGCCCTTACTAGTTGGCGGGTTGTTACCTCTACAATTGTGTACTATTTCTGTCAATATTTTCCCCTGCATTATGTCAATATGTGCTACAGGGTGTCATAATATGATACTTTTACGCACTAATATGTACACTCGTATCATAATTTTCCTGCATTGTGTCTGCTTCTACATCTACGATGTGTGTATTTTAACCTATCCCCCGATATATAATATGTGCCCGCGATGTGTGGTAATATGCCGAAATGTACATGTACAAAATCAATAGTGTGTATACGCAGGATGTGCAGGAGTGCCGTCTCCAGGCTTTGGCCAGTCTCCTTGCACTTCTTCATCCGATCCTTCGCTGTTTGCACTTACCGCTCTGCTCTGCCGTTCGACTGCGGATACGGTGGGCTTGATGTCCTGTGCTCGACTAAACCTCGTAATCAGTTGACGGAGCTCCAAATCCGAGAAGCCGTCGCTGATAAGCTTCTCATGCACACCGAAGTTCTGGAAGTGGTCCTGCAGTACTTGCACTACAACCAGGCTGTACACCAGGTAGGAGGCGCCGCTGTACTCAAATCGATCAGACGAGTAGATTTAGAAGGGGAAGTCGGAATCTCCACGGACGTCAGAGCCTCTTTTATGTTCCGCTGGCAGGCTTCGCACTGGCTGACTGTGCGCTCGATGCAGTTGTGCATGCCAGGCCATGGTAGAAGTAATCCCTGGCATTCAGGCCCATCTTCACGATGTAAGGGTGCCCCGCGTGCAGGATGTTGAGGATGGAATTCCTGGTGCTGTCTTCGCGCACGTAGATGCTGTCTTTCAGACATAGAAGCCCTGAAACGAACGTCAGATCGCACCGGAGATCCTAGAACGAGACAGACAACTAGACACGAGAATCAGTGTGAGCAGAGTTCATTAGACACGAGAATCAGTGTGAGCTGAGCTCATTAGACACGAGAATCAGTGTGAGCTGAGCTCATTAGACACGAGAATCAGTGTGAGCTGAGCTCAATAGACACGAGTATTAGTCTGAGCTGAGCTCATCGAATGCAAAGGTGTAGCTAGGTGAGGCCGGCTGGGTCAGAGAGCCGTGAGAAGTAAAAAAGTTATCAGCAAAATGCAAGCAAGAATTCAACCAGACGCCAAGTTGATAACAGGTTCCTCTGCTGGCCTGGAATCTCTTGCCCTACTGATAAGACGGCCGATACGCTTGAATCTGAATGGGCTGTCACTTCAGAAGTTGTCAGCTTACTTCCTTAAAAAGGCTCAATTTTGGCCGTGCTAAGTTGACTGATTCTTTGACACAAACCAACAGAAGCGACAATGGCCCGGTTCTCTCTGCTTTCAGCGATTCTCCTGCACCTTGTGGTTGTCTCCATGCAGCAGGGCGACGATGAGACTCTCGGTGAGATGCCATTGCTTGGCCTTAGGTGCTTCTTGTGATGTGGGCTATCACCCATTTTTTATGGTTTGAAGACCGGTTTCATTTATTTGTGGGATGAGTTCTTGCATGAGGCTAAAATGAAATCTACGAGTATTTTTTTATTTAAATCTGTAGTAATGTTTTTAATCAGCTTTCTTGTAAAAACTCTTAAAATCTGTTTACAAGGCGCAAAACTAAACTATAATAATGCTCAGGTGAGTATTGAGAAGCCAAGCAGTGACCATAGAGACAGTGAGAAGCCAAGCAGTGACCATAGAGACAGTGAGAAGCCAAGCAGTGATCATAGAGACAGTGAGAAGCCAAGCAGTGGTCACACAGACTGTGAAAACCCAAGCAGTGGCCACAGACACAGTGAGAAGCCAAGAAGTGGTCACACAGACTGTGAGAAGCCGAGCAGTGGCCACAGACACAGTGAGAAGCCAAGTAGTGGTCATAGGAGACAGTGAGAAGCCAAGCAGAGGCCAGAGAGACAGTGAGAAGCCATATCTTCCATCACTGCAGCAAAAACTTCTTACATGAGATTGTAAGCTTACTTGTCAAGTAGTACAAGCCATGCATAGCCGTTGCTGAACCCCCGAAATCCGCAGACATTCAACAGCGATTCGGCAGCAGCTCGGTGTCGATGATCAACGACCAGATCCAAAGAGAGTTCAACGCCATGTACCTCTACGAGTCAATGGTAAGTCTTTCCTGATCCCACGCATTGCCAAGGTCGCCACCGACCCAAATTTTTTATGCTATGTTTATGTTGAACCCTGCAGAGCGTCAGGGGATGCGAGCCTACCTTGAGCTCACGCTCACCCTCAAGCTTGTTCAAAGTTTGTGGTTGTTTTTTCTAAATACGAGCTAATTTTGTTGTAAGAAAATCTTAGCATCGTGTGGGTGGACTCCAGATATTTTGACGTCTGTTTCATTCGATTCAATTCCCTGGCTCAAATTCCAAAGCGCAACTTTGCCGACCGCCCGCCCGCAGGCCAGCTACTTCGGCAGGCCCAGCGTCGGTCTTCCCGGCTTTAAGAAATTCTTGAAGAAAGCCGCCAACAAGGAGCGAGAGCGCGCGCACAAACTGATCGACTACCTCAACATGCGGGGCGGCCACGTCAGGCTGAAGCCAATTACCGTGAGTGCCTGGTCACCTGGTCACCTAACGCTTAGCGATAACTTAACACCTGGTCATGTGATACCCTGGTCACTTGATCGTCTGATCCCAGTTCCCGGTGATTATAACAATTTTATATTTATTTTTCAAACTACAGATTAAGCTTCAATGTAGCCCCATAAACTTATCTTTGTTGCAGCCTCCCAGCAAGTTCGAGTGGTTCTCCGCCCTTGACGCAGCCGAGATGGCTCTTGGCGCCGAGAAGAACATCACGCAGGAGTTGTACAGACTGCGAGATCGGGCTGACATGGAGAGCGACCCGCATGTGAGTCCTACTGTAGCTGGCTGCTCTGATTGGGTGCAGAATTACCATGTCAAATATTGGGTGCATTCCCTGTCAACTTACTAAATTTGTTCTCATGTGTTCGGGGCCTTCTTGTCTTCACGTATTGTTCCAACGAAGCTCATTAGTAAAACCCAAACGGTCAAAACGCTACGCTCTGAGGCACGTCGCTGATTGGCTGGGTGGGTCAGCCCTCAGCTGACTCAATCCCCTCCCAGCCTCCGTCCCGACGTGCAGCATGTCTTCCATTAGCTACAAAAATGCTCACTTTGACTTTACCGAAAAGAACTGCATATGCACATATTTTATGCAAAATTGCTACTCAATTCTTGAACTTTCAGCTGGTGGACTTCATCGAGTCCGAGTTCCTGACCGAGCAGGTGACGGGCATCCGGGATCTGCGGGAACTCATCGCCCGCCTCAACAAGGCTGGCAGCGGCCTTGGCGAGCTCATTGTGGACAAGGAGCTTAACTAGAGAATGTGGAGATGACTGTGGCAAAGTCGTAGCTGATTTGCCTGACTGTACGAGCTAGGACCAGCATTATGACGCTCACTGTTTCAGATAATCGATTATTCAAATTTTCTGATATCAGCGCCATAATTACGAGTGTATTAGCCAAATTAGATGTACCATTGATAATCGATTATTTGAACAAAATAATCTGCGGCGAGTCACTCCAGCATAGTCGTATCATAGGATCGACCTATTTCTAATAGAAAATGCATATTTTTATTCACCATCTAGTAACGAAATAAACACCTGATTTTACTTCGATGAGTTGATAATTGTTGTTGGCCCGCATTCAATAGAAGTTTTTTTCACCCTGAACGTGATGCAATGCAAATTGATCGGTTTATCAGTAACAGAACAGCTTTGTTGATGACATTGCTTTTATAATGTGATTTGATGTCTCAATTTGAAAAGTCCAGGTGTGTAGCAAAAAGGATCGAGCCATGTTTCCTCATTAACATTCTGAGGTGGAGCTTATGGGTTATGCTTTTGTTAAACTCCACACCTTACGGAAATTTCTAAAGATCACTATATCCATACCTACAGTAGAATAGCATCAGCAGAGGTTCATAGACACAGTTATTTGCTCCATTTAGCAGGTCTTAAACAAAGTCGGCTGCGTTAGCCAGTAGGTAGTCCAATGCCACAGCGTCTTCGAAGTCAATGTCAGATCGTCTGGAAGCGCGGTTGAAGCGCGGGTTAACGATGGCGGCAAAGAACTCGCGCAGCCTATTTCTGAGCGATCGTTTGCAGACTCATCACCTGCCGGTTTAGCGAAACACGCGGCCTGTTGCCCTGCCAGGGCGTGAATGGCGGACAGGCCACGCGCCCTCGGGCATCGCGGACACTGTAGCAGAGACAGCATGACACCATGCACTGTCATGCTGTGACGCTGTCTTCACCTGCATTCACTGATCTGTTCAAAGAAGACTTTAGTTTTGAGCTATACCAGAGTGGGTGGCAGGAGGCGCGGATCGACGCGCAGACAACAACAACAACAACACAACAAAATACGCTGTCAGGATGGCAAAAGTCAGCGTCACAGGGCGCGCTTCATGGCTTGGGCGCGAACAAAGGCCGCGCCACCGGCAGTGTCCGGGGCGCCGGCGTCAGCCAGCAGACAGTCAACGTAACGCCGAGTTCGCGCTTGACCTCGCCGGTAGGGTGCCTACAGCGTGAGCAGCAGCACCTCCTGCACCGGCTGTGGGCAGTACGACTCGGCGCGGATGAGATGGCCTGCGAGCTGGAGTCGCCGACGGCGCAGTAGATCGCTTGGACGTGGCAGGCCAGCGCGGCGATAGAGTGCCGCGTTGTTGACTCGCTCGACGCCGATGTTGAAGGCGGCGCGCAGCAGGCCAGCGTGCGCCGCATCGACTTGCTGTTCAAGTGAGTCCGTCAGCGTCCAGGTCTCGGCGTTGCACAGCAGGACGGTCTCGATTACCGCCTGGAACAGCGCCGCCCTCTTGCGGTCCGGTAGGGCCTCGGACTGCAGGACTGCCCTCACAGAACGAAAGGCAGCCCAGGCAAGCCCGCGGCGGCGTCGCAGGTCCTCGCGAGCGTCTGGAACCAGACCGTCGAGGTAGACGAACTGCTGACATCGCGGGAGCTCGGTCGCCTGCCCGTCAGCGCCTCGGCAGAAAATTGCAGCCTCGATGTCGTCCGGCACGCAGAGCACAACGGTCTTCTGCGTGTTGACCACCAGGCCGACGCTCGCCGCAACGGCAACTAGCCTGTCCAGCTGCCGTTGGGCGCCCTCGACGGTCGAGGACAGCAGGGCGAGGTCGTCAGCGTAGCCAAGCACGCTGAGCCGCTTCTCCGGTTGACGTCGACCCACGCGTCGCCGCAGCAGAAAGCCGTCGTCGTCGGTAGGAAGAGCAGTCCGCAGCACCCAGTCAAGCACCAGGACGAACAGGAACGGCGCCAGCGTATCTCCCTGAAGCACTCCGGAGGAGATCTCAAAGGAGTCCTATAGGCCGTCCGGTGTTGTCACAGCAGCTGTCGTATCACGGTACATCGCCATGATGGCGGAGATCAGCTGCTCAGGCACGTTGTACGCGCGGAGCACCATTGGAAGCACGGCTCTGACAACCGAGTCGAATGCCTTCTTGAAATCGATAAAGATTAGAATCAGGATCAAAGCCTGAGGCGCGCAGAGCAGGTGCAGAGCATTCATTCCGTTCGCGAAGCTGGGTGTTGACCAGGGGGTTCATGAGAATCGCCCGCAGACGAATTGCCCGCCGAGATTTGCCCGCAGGAGATTTGCCTGCAATGCTTTTTCCTGTAGCACATTTAGCCATGCGGCAGATTCTGTCTGCATCAGGGGCGTCACCACCGGGGAGGACAGGGGGGACACGTCCCGGCCTCAGTAAAAGTTATGGCGGGGGGACATGCCAATGCTTTGTCCCCCCTCACACCTTTAGTTGACCTGGTACGTTATGGAAATCAATAATTTTGCTTCAGGGCAACAAAACATAATGCTTGCGGCGCCAGAATGAATGCCTGCGGCTCTTAAATGGTGCCTGAGGCGCCAAAATGATCGCTGACAACACCTACATGTATGATTCTGAAACAATGTACATGTACTGTTGGAAATCTGTCATGTACATGCACATGTACAATTCTTGGCTTTATCCCCCCACCATAAAATCAATGGCGACGCCCCTGGTCTGCATTGCCCCCTAAAATGCTTAGTAAGTCTTATAAAGAGATTTAGGAGACGAAACCGATCCCCATGGCATATGCAGAAATTACGTCGTAGCTCACCGATGTACCCCCTGCATGTGAGTTTATATAAAAATGAAAACCTACAAGAAAAATCTGAATTTGATATGCAATTTACTATCGAAATGTTTTGATCGGGTAAATCTCATTAAGACTTATTAAAGCATTGGGGGGGGGGTGGCAATGCAGACAAAATTTGACCCGTGGCAAAATGCGCTGCACGGAAAAAGCCTTGATGTGTACAGTAGCAAGAGCTTGAACTTGCGCTCAACAACAAGTCCTCACAGTGAATTCCCGGGTCGTGGCCTTGGTAAGAGCAAAGAACTTCTTGACTATAGTGTTCCCTGAAATGAACAAGTGGCGTCACCACACGTATCTCGCCAGACGGCCTTGAGCTAGCGAGAGAGTGTGGCTGGAGTTCAATGGCTCGACCCGAAGCGTGCCCTATGATGCATGCACAACTGGAGCTAGATGAAGCTGAGACTCACTGCAATTATATGAACATGCAGCTCTTACAATATACTATTGGCGCCACATGAAAGCCACATGGGCAATTAGTATATAGCGTGGCAGCAGCACGCCGAGCGGAAATACACATATAGGATGCCAATCTCACTTATTGGTTTCGAATTTTAATATCCCTATCGCAATGCATGGCTTTACATGTACATCATGTAGTGCGCCATGCAGATGCCTATCCTGATATTACGGCGTTCCAGCACGCGCTTTCTTTTTCCCAACCCGACCGACTTTCGGTCGACTCTCGGTCGGCGGAAACTTCAAATTACGTATCAAGCACTACCCAAGTAGAAGGCAAGGTAGAAGGGAAGGGTAGAAGCAGGGTAGATGGATATTATATCCTTGGTAGAAGACTCAGCGGTCGCCTGCAGCAATACTTTTTGTAGCTTCAGCAATAACTATAACAATTGCCGAAGCTTTTCTAGACAAGTCGCAAAGCTTTTAGGCTCCAAATTATTGTGGCACAGCCGTTTAAAAAATATATTGCTGAAGATATTGCTGGCAACCGCTGAGTAAAAGAGATTTATGTTTTAACGTACTATAACAAATGAAGTTTTATTTTCAGCTCTAGAATTGCTAGTCCAATTTTGTGCCAAAAATTTGCCCAAGATTTTTAGCATATCTTTAGAGGATAGTGGTAGTGCAGAGATAGGCCTAGTGGATAATTGCCGTTGCAATAATTTTTCCACTTATTTAACCGGCCGAACCAACCAAGGGCCTTTTCATATTACCAATTCCAGAACCAGAATCGGTTCGGAATTCCAAGAAAAACAGCAGTATAACTATTAAACTCTGTCAATATTTGACTGCCTTAACAACCTAACTTAGCACAATTTTTCACTTTCTTCTTGGCGATTGTCATTCAATAATAAAAATTATAGCACGTATCTCCCTCTAGTTATGGAGACAAAAAGTTATACTTCACAAATTGGTTCTGGTTCTGGAACCAGAGCAAGCAATATGAAAGGCCCCAAGATTCTGAGTAGACCAACCAACCGGACTACGTGTAGTGCAATAATTGAGATATTATATAAAATTAAAACCTAAAATACATTTTGAATGTCCATTATTGCAAATGCCATGGCAATCCTTTGGCTTTGATATTTTAGAACCTGCGATGGAAAATATTTTAATTATATTTTATTTAACTCCCTAATCATAGGAAAATAATTTTCAATCAATCAAAACTTTTCAAGCAATCAAAATTTTCCTATGATTGCTTTTTTATGACAATGACAAAACACAAAATTGGCCAATCAATTTTATATACTAGGGGCCTATTCTATTCTATTTACTATTATGAAATAAATTATAGCTATAGGTCTAGAATTGGTAAAAAATCTAGAAGGTAAATTTTAAAGAAGGTACATTTCAGAATTCAGGGCCTAATTTATTTGTGAGATTAAGAATTACTATACATATAGTCGAATAGTCATATATCAAACAAAAAGCAAATCATTATTAGGCCTATCTTAGGTGAATTTAAAAGTTGTAGCTTTATAATAGGCCTAGAATTTTATATGTAGGCCCCTAATATCATTGTATGTTTTATAATTAAAAGCTAAGTATTTAAATAATTCATTTTAATATTAGGCCTATAGGCCTAGTTTATATAATAGCCAATAAATATTTTTGTTATAAGCTAGGCCTGGGGCTAGGCAATAGGCCATATATAGTCTAGGCCTAAGGCTATTTCTAGGCTTATATTGTCAAATTTTACTGATGACATTTATTATTATTTAATTAATTTAATTAATTAGTTATTATTTAATATTTTTATAGACTAATAAGCTTATATTAGGCTTATTTATTTGCATTTAATGGGGTGTTAGTTTGTTGTTGTCTATTCTAATAATTTGTCTATTAGAGCCTAGGCTAGGCAGACAGTTTTGTCTTTCAAAAACTATGAGGGATGTCCAAAAAGTAGTGATACTTTTAACCGTAGCTCTCATTCTATAGCTTCCTGTGATTAAAAAAATTATGAACTGATAGCAGCAAATCTCTTTTACAGACTACTTTTTGAATTTAAAAAATTGATACTAGAGAACAAAAGTTATACCCATGAAAGTAACAGTACCTACACTAGAGAGTTACACAAATTATAGGCTGAGCTTCACGAGATCCATGCCAAGTAAGCTTCAATGAATTATTGATTTTGGTTTGTCCAACCTGTTAGCAATCTCTCTAATGGTCATTTGGGAGTCCTCATCAAGAAGATCCAGAATAGAGTCCACTAGTATATAAGGTCAATAAATCTATGGCCATCCCATCCGATGCTGATCTGCCAAGTCAGTCCTTCCCTTGTTGAACTGCTCAATCCATTGATAAACTGTCATTTTGCTAACCACAGAGGATCCATGCGCAGAGCAAAGTTTAGTGTGAATTTCTGGGGCACTATGGCCAGCGCCCCAAAGAGTGAAGATGGTACTTTGCTAAGCAACAACTGAGTGCACATCCATGTGTTGTTGTTGAGTATGGGCAATGATGAATGAATCGCAAAATGCAAGCTACTCTGTTTGCAAATAAAGTAATGAATTTAATGCTTTATATTTCTGCATATGATTCCATCCATAGACAAATTTCAATCAGTCACAGTGAGCATAATTTTGCAATTGGGCTTTGATATTGCTTAAACAAGACATTTATTGATGCCTTCTTAATGAATGAGTGCAAAAGTTGACTATTATAAATTTCAATATAATTTGTGTAACTCTACGGTACAAGTACTATTACTTTCATGGGTATAACTTTTAGTCTGGGTATTACTACTTCTAGTATCAATTTAAAAATTCAAAAAGTAGTCTGTAGAAGAGATTTGCCGCTATCAGTTCATAAAATTTTAAATCATAGGAAGCTATAGAATGAGAGCTACGGTTAAAAGTATCAAAGCTACTTTTTGGACACCCCTCGTATAAGCCTGTTAAATATTAAGAAATGGGGATAAAGATATAAAGTAAAGTAGAGAGCTGCCCAATAGCTTCTAATTATTACTTTTGTTAAAATGCTATATAGCTATAAGGATATTGGTTTCTTTGAAACTATGCTATAAGACCTAGGGCCTATTTAGGAAAAATTTTTTAGAAAAGAGATATAATATGCAACAATGTCCAGGGGATAGGGGGTGTATCCCCCCCCCTTAAAGAGCCTGACCAAAACTTTTTTGTTGCCCTTTGTTGCTATACATGCTACCATGTGACTCTGTCATAGCACTTTGACCTTGGTGTATCCCCCCATAGGAAAGTTTGCCAGGTTGCCCCTGCCTCTAATAACAAATGCAATTATCTGTGAGCAAGCTAACACCCCGTGCACATTACTTGATTGCATGCATTAGCATTATCTCTGCCAATAGAGCTCACTCTGTACACTTGAAGCCATGCTCAACCGCTGTCGCCTTGTCGCCGCCACCGCTGCTCGCCTCGGCTGCCGTCGGGGCCTGTCATCTGGCGGAGCTCCGCCGCCACCCCGGCCCTCCCGCCTGCTGCTGGCTGCCGCCGCCACCGTCGCTTTTGTTGATCAGCGCCGGCGCCTTGCCGCCCTGCCCGGAGGCGCCCTGACCGCCGTCACCGCCGCTGCCGCCTCGGACAATGTCCAGCCAACTGTCTACAGCGAGACCAAGGACCACGCGCTGTACCTCACCATCCATTTGGACCCTCGCGCCGATAAGCGGGAGGTGCTTCGCGTTGCTGCCAATCTGCAGAAGCTGGTGGACAAGGTGGGTAAAGATCTTGGGTGCATTCTTTTGATGTGCCGCCGCATTGAAGTTCTTAGTCCATCACAGTCCTTTGATGTGCCGCCGCTCTCAAATTCATCACAATTCTTTGATGTGCCGCCGATCTCAAGTCCATCACAAAGTACTTTGATGTGCCACGCGCTCTCAAGTCCATCACAAAGTCCTTTGATGTGCCGCCGCTCTCAAGTCCATCACAGAGCCCTTTGATGTGCCGCCTCTCTCAAGTCCATCACAGAGCCCTTTGATGTGCCGCCTCTCTCAAGTCCATCACAGAGCCCTTTGATGTGCCACCGCTCTTGTCTTAACCTTCTTTCACACCCCCACCCATCCCAGGTGTGCCCACCGGATCTGCGCGACGAATCTGACGAGACCTGGGCGGGCGTGGGCTTCGGCTACAGCTTCTACCGGGCCGCTGTCGGCCAGTCGGGCAGCGCCGCCTCCGTGGACTTCAGCTATCCGCACAGGCGCGGGGCTCTGGGCGAACTGCCGAGCACTGGCGGCGATTTGTTCATCCACGCCAAGTCTAACCAGGTGCGTTTCTCTGCTGTCACTGGGACAGAAATCACCAGATAATTCATTTGTGTGGATTTATAAAGTCCTTGTTGCACTTTTATCTAAGCAGACACTGTATTCCACTAGGGAGCCAGTGAGAGTGGCCATTGGGGATGAAAATGGTACAGTTAATTTCTATCTCGGCTGCACCCAGGTGAGCAAGCTGTTTGAGCTGTGCCAAGCCGTGACGGCCGCCATGCCCAAGGGCTCGGTCCGCTCATTCGAGGACATCTACAGCTTCGTGTACCGGAACGGGCGCGACCTTAGCGGCTTCATCGACGGCACGGAGAACGCGGCTGACGAGGAGAGTCGCAAGCAGATCGCTGTGGCCCGGGGCGGCGGCAGCTTCGTCATCACGCAGCGCTGGATTCACGACCTGGCCAAGATCCGGGACTCCAAGCCGGCCGAGCTGGAAAGCTTCGTTGGCCGGGACATCACGGACAGCACCGAGCTGCGGCGCAAGTCCATCTCCTCTCACGTGGCCAGGATGACTGGGGGCAACGCCTTCGAGCAGAAGAAGCAGTTCGAGATTGTGCGCCAATCCATGCCTTATGGGTGAGGATTGACGGCCATGCTTGGACCCGCTTCTCAGGGCGATTCCCGATTGGTGTCAGGGTGATTCCCGATTAGTGTCAGGGCGATTCCCGATTGGTGTCAGGGCGATTCCCGATTGGTGTCAGGGTGATTCCCGATTAGTGTCAGGGCGATTCCCGATTAGTGTCAGGGCGATTCCCGATTGGTGTCAGGGCGATTCCCGATTAGTGTCAGGGTGATTCCCGATTAGTGTCAGGGCGATTCCCGATTGGTGTCAGGGCGATTCCCGATTAGTGTCAGGGTGATTCCCGATTAGTGTCAGGGCGATTCCCGATTGGTGTCAGGGCGATTCCCGATTGGTGTCAGGGCGATTCCCGATTGGTGTCAGGGCGATTCCCGATTAGTGTCAGGGTGATTCCCGATTAGTGTCAGGGCGATTCCCGATTAGTGTCAGGGTGATTCCCGATTAGTGTCAGGGCGATTCCCGATTGGTGTCAGGGCGATTCCCGATTGGTGTCAGGGCGATTCCCGATTGGTGTCAGGATGATTCCCGATTGGTGTCAGGGCGATTCTCGATTGGTGTCAGGATGATTCCCGATTGGTGTCAGGGCGATTCCCGATTGGTGTCAGGATGATTCCCGATTGGTGTCAGGGCGATTCCCGATTGGTGTCAGGATGATTCCCGATTGGTGTCAGGATGATTCCCGATTGGTGTCAGGGCGATTCCCGATTGGTGTCAGGATGATTCCCGATTGGTGTCAGGGCGATTCCCGATTGGTGTCAGGGCGATTCCCGATTAGTGTCAGGGTGATTCCCGATTAGTGTCAGGGCGATTCCCGATTGGTGTCAGGGCGATTCCCGATTGGTGTCAGGGTGATTCCCGATTGGTGTCAGGGCGATTCCCGATTGGTGTCAGGGCGATTCCCGATTGGTGTCAGGGCGATTCCCGATTAGTGTCAGGGTGATTCCCGATTAGTGTCAGGGCGATTCCCGATTGGTGTCAGGGCGATTCCCGATTAGTGTCAGGGTGATTCCCGATTAGTGTCAGGGCGATTCCCGATTAGTGTCAGGGTGATTCCCGATTAGTGTCAGGGCGATTCCCGATTGGTGTCAGGGCGATTCCCGATTGGTGTCAGGGCGATTCCCGATTGGTGTCAGGGCGATTCTCGATTGGTGTCAGGGCGATTCCCGATTGGTGTCAGGATGATTCCCGATTGGTGTCAGGGCGATTCTCGATTGGTGTCAGGATGATTCCCGATTGGTGTCAGGGCGATTCCCGATTGGTGTCAGGATGATTCCCGATTGGTGTCAGGGCGATTCCCGATTGGTGTCAGGATGATTCCCGATTGGTGTCAGGGCGATTCCCGATTGGTGTCAGGGCGATTCCCGATTGGTGTCAGGGTGATTCCCAATTGGTGTCAGGGCGATTCCCGATTGGTGTCAGGGTGATTCCCAATTGGTGTCAAGGCGATTCCCGATGGGTGTCAGGATGATTCCCGATTAGTGTCAGGGCGATTCCCGATTAGTGTCAGGGTGATTCCCGATTAGTGTCAGGGTGATTCCCGATTGGTGTCAGGGCGATTCCCGATTGGTGTCAGGGCGATTCCCGATTGGTGTCAGGATGATTCCCGATTGGTGTCAGGGCGATTCCCGATTAGTGTCAGGGTGATTCCCGATTGGTGTCAGGGCGATTCCCGATTGGTGTCAGGGTGATTCCCGATTGGTGTCAGGATGATTCCCGATTAGTGTCAGGGTGATTCCCGATTAGTGTCAGGGTGATTCCCGATTGGTGTCAGGGCGATTCCCGATTGGTGTCAGGGCGATTCCCGATTGGTGTCAGGATGATTCCCGATTGGTGTCAGGATGATTCCCGATTGGTGTCAGGGCGATTCCCGATTAGTGTCAGGGTGATTCCCGATTGGTGTCAGGGCGATTCCCGATTGGTGTCAGGGTGATTCCCGATTGGTGTCAGGATGATTCCCGATTAGTGTCAGGGTGATTCCCGATTAGTGTCAGGGTGATTCCCGATTGGTGTCAGGGCGATTCCCGATTGGTGTCAGGGCGATTCCCGATTGGTGTCAAGGCGATTCCCGATTGGTGTCAAGATGATTCCCGATTGGTGTCAGGATGATTCCCGATTGGTGTCAGGGCGATTCAGGGCGATTCCCGATTGGTGTCAGGATGATTCCCAATTGGTGTCAGGGCGATTCCCGATTGGTGTCAGGGCGATTCTCGATTAGTGTCAGGGTGATTCCCGATGGGTGTCAGGGCGATTCCCGATTGGTGTCAGGGCGATTCCCGATTAGTGTCAGGGTGATTCCCGATTGGTGTCAGGGTGATTCCCGATTGGTGTCAGGGCGATTCCCGATTGGTGTCAGGATGATTCCCGATTGGTGTCAGGGTGATTCCCGATTGGTGTCAGGGTGATTCCCGATTGGTGTCAGGGCGATTCCCGATTGGTGTCAGGATGATTCCCAATTGGTGTCAGGGCGATTCCCGATTGGTGTCAGGGTGATTCCCGATTGGTGTCAGGGTGATTCCCGATTGGTGTCAGGGCGATTCCCGATTGGTGTCAGGATGATTCCCAATTGGTGTCAGGGCGATTCCCGATTGGTGTCAGGGCGATTCTCGATTAGTGTCAGGGTGATTCCCGATGGGTGTCAGGGCGATTCCCGATTGGTGTCAGGGCGATTCCCGATTAGTGTCAGGGTGATTCCCGATTGGTGTCAGGGTGATTCCCGATTGGTGTCAGGGCGATTCCCGATTGGTGTCAGGATGATTCCCAATTGGTGTCAGGGCGATTCCCGATTGGTGTCAGGGCGATTCTCGATTAGTGTCAGGGTGATTCCCGATGGGTGTCAGGGCGATTCCCGATTGGTGTCAGGGTGATTCCCGATTAGTGTCAGGGCGATTCCCGATTGGTGTCAGGGCGATTCCCGATTGGTGTCAGGGTGATTCCCGATTGGTGTCAGGGCGATTCCCGATTGGTGTCAGGGCGATTCCCGATTGGTGTCAGGGCGATTCCCGATTAGTGTCAGGGTGATTCCCGATTAGTGTCAGGGCGATTCCCGATTGGTGTCAGGGTGATTCCCGATTAGTGTCAGGGTGATTCCCGATTAGTGTCAGGGCGATTCCCGATTAGTGTCAGGGTGATTCCCGATTAGTGTCAGGGCGATTCCCGATTGGTGTCAGGGCGATTCCCGATTGGTGTCAGGGCGATTCCCGATTGGTGTCAGGGCGATTCTCGATTGGTGTCAGGGCGATTCCCGATTGGTGTCAGGATGATTCCCGATTGGTGTCAGGGCGATTCTCGATTGGTGTCAGGATGATTCCCGATTGGTGTCAGGGCGATTCCCGATTGGTGTCAGGATGATTCCCGATTGGTGTCAGGGCGATTCCCGATTGGTGTCAGGATGATTCCCGATTGGTGTCAGGGCGATTCCCGATTGGTGTCAGGGCGATTCCCGATTGGTGTCAGGGTGATTCCCAATTGGTGTCAGGGCGATTCCCGATTGGTGTCATGGTGATTCCCAATTGGTGTCAAGGCGATTCCCGATGGGTGTCAGGATGATTCCCGATTAGTGTCAGGGCGATTCCCGATTAGTGTCAGGGTGATTCCCGATTAGTGTCAGGGTGATTCCCGATTGGTGTCAGGGCGATTCCCGATTGGTGTCAGGGCGATTCCCGATTGGTGTCAGGATGATTCCCGATTGGTGTCAGGGCGATTCCCGATTAGTGTCAGGGTGATTCCCGATTGGTGTCAGGGCGATTCCCGATTGGTGTCAGGGTGATTCCCGATTGGTGTCAGGATGATTCCCGATTAGTGTCAGGGTGATTCCCGATTAGTGTCAGGGTGATTCCCGATTGGTGTCAGGGCGATTCCCGATTGGTGTCAGGGCGATTCCCGATTGGTGTCAAGGCGATTCCCGATTGGTGTCAAGATGATTCCCGATTGGTGTCAGGATGATTCCCGATTGGTGTCAGGGCGATTCAGGGCGATTCCCGATTGGTGTCAGGATGATTCCCAATTGGTGTCAGGGCGATTCCCGATTGGTGTCAGGGCGATTCTCGATTAGTGTCAGGGTGATTCCCGATGGGTGTCAGGGCGATTCCCGATTAGTGTCAGGGCGATTCCCGATTAGTGTCAGGGTGATTCCCGATTGGTGTCAGGGTGATTCCCGATTGGTGTCAGGGCGATTCCCGATTGGTGTCAGGATGATTCCCGATTGGTGTCAGGGTGATTCCCGATTGGTGTCAGGGTGATTCCCGATTGGTGTCAGGGCGATTCCCGATTGGTGTCAGGATGATTCCCAATTGGTGTCAGGGCGATTCCCGATTGGTGTCAGGGTGATTCCCGATTGGTGTCAGGGTGATTCCCGATTGGTGTCAGGGCGATTCCCGATTGGTGTCAGGATGATTCCCAATTGGTGTCAGGGCGATTCCCGATTGGTGTCAGGGCGATTCTCGATTAGTGTCAGGGTGATTCCCGATGGGTGTCAGGGCGATTCCCGATTGGTGTCAGGGCGATTCCCGATTAGTGTCAGGGTGATTCCCGATTGGTGTCAGGGTGATTCCCGATTGGTGTCAGGGCGATTCCCGATTGGTGTCAGGATGATTCCCAATTGGTGTCAGGGCGATTCCCGATTGGTGTCAGGGCGATTCTCGATTAGTGTCAGGGTGATTCCCGATGGGTGTCAGGGCGATTCCCGATTGGTGTCAGGGCGATTCCCGATTAGTGTCAGGATGATTCCCAATTGGTGTCAGGGCGATTCCCCATTGTTGTCCGGCCGATTCCCTATTCTCAGTCGCACCTGCAATCGCCAAGCCGCTCCCCAACCCCCAGCACGGTGTCCGGCGAGTCCGGTCTGTTCTTCATCGCCTACGCGGCCAGCCCGGACAACTTCAACTTCATGCTGGACCGCATGGTCGGCAAGGGCAGCGACTCGCACTCCGACGACATCATGCGGATCACCCGCTGCGTGGCTGGCAACTACTGGTACTTCCCGCCCACCTCTGAGCTGGCCAAGTTCGCCTGAGTGAGCTGGGCGAGGCTGCAACCTGATACTGGATAGAGATAGAGAGAGATAGAGAGATAGATACATAGATACATAGATACATAGACACATAGATAGATACATAGATAGATAGATGATAGATGACCTTGCCACACCAAGGTCATCAGAGAGAAATGCCCGCACTTGGTTGCTCCTCTGCTAACGAATAGTTTCTATCAACAAATAAAACTATGATTTAGTTTGCTGATTTAAAAAACATTTCTTGGAATAGATTATTATATTTATTCTTAAATATTCACACACTTGTAATCGTTGCGACATTCTATTGACACTGTGTCTGCTTGCTCTTATTCATCCAGCTATAACGTACTCTCTGTACTTTATACTGCAGTGCCGCAGCGAATCGAAACGATAAAAAAGAAAAGGATCCTCCGTCTTCCTTCAGCTCTGCGCTGCACTGGGTTTTTATAGTTTTATTAGTAATCTGATTCCGCATCTGATCTCTATTTTTTGCTATAATACTTTTCCAAATGACTAGTTTGTTATAATAGTAACAGTTCCGGTGTTAATGATTGGTATGGCTATCTTAAAGACGAGGCACGTCGACTTCGTTTTTCATATTGTTCTTCGATTTTGTTGCGTAGGTTTTCTATAGGAGTAAATCAATTGTGCTCTTTTTAAAGACTTCACATTCGCTTCTCTGAACGTATTAGAAACATTAAAGCTGAGATATTGTTGTTTTTTTCTTTCAGTTTGCTTGGCTTTCTTGCTAACTCGAGTGTTAAGTATTATCTTATTGGTGCCTGAATTGGTGCCGGTGCGTCACTGGCCAAGCCTGGTAGATCTCTCTCTACATTGCCTTTCCTAGGTCATTATCATTGCAAGCTTATCATAGTTGCAGCGTGACAGCGTTGAAACTTGACTGTGTAGTTGCCTGTGCATTACCTGTGTATTGCTGCTGTGCATTGAACGATTACAGATCCGAGAATTTTCTCAGTCTGTGTAAATGATATCTGCAGGTTTCTTTTATATGAGCTAGTGTGTGCAGCGTTCCTTGTTTTATGCCTGCACATGAACAATCTAAGCCCAGTAAAAAGTTCTCTGTACATGTAGTGCAGGCCCCCGAATACAGAACTGTTTTCTGACACTCCTGACAGCTTTATGTTCTACAAAAGTTGATGTAGCATGTACCAAATATCAAAGATGAGTATTTTGCGAGTCAAAGTATAAAAAACGTGAGATACATATGTACATGTACGGGCTTTTTTGTGACAAACGAATAAACGAACCGCATCGTGGAACGTACAAATTAAATTTGGCGTATTTATCAATTTAAATGACCCATCAAATGCAAATGTACATGTAATGTCATACTGTATGTTTATTATGACTGCGCAAATAAGAAATCCATTGAACTAAACAGGCGCAAATCCAGAAATTTTGGGGGGGGGGAGGGGGTAGCTATACCAAGCACCACAACCCAAATATAGGAAATTACACTGTACATGTAATGAGACCTGGCCAGTTGCAGCCAAAAAAAGCATGTGGCCCAATTTTTTGGCCGCGGCTGACGGGGGTCATGGCCCCCTTTCTGGATCCGCTCCTGGAACAATGATTGTATGCTTATATAGTGCATCCCCCCGGTTCTCTTCCGAGAGCAACGCTGAGCTGGCGGCCCGGATCGACCCGCGTGTGCATGCACCCCTGGGTCGCACTTTGCAGAGGCGACGCCAGCAGGTGTTGACGCCACTACCACCTGCGGTCCCCATGCACACACGGAGCACTGGGCCCCCGCTCGCCGACCTGCTGCTCAGCCCCGCCTTGTGGGAGACTCCGCCCGGGGCCAGGGGGCTGCACCATGCCTCTGACTGACACTCCTCACTGACTTGCAGGCTCTAGTAGGCCGCGCCTTAACCCTTAGTCTGCAGCTAGGCTGGACTCAGAGGTTTTCTAGCAGCGGGTGCTTCGCTCACTCTTGAACCAGCGTCTGATTAATAATAATTAAAAAAACAAAAAATGCTTATAGAGCTCTCGTTTTTTAACGATGATAATCATTTACGTTAGAAAAAAAGCTAGAAATCTCAAAAATTAGTGTAGCCACCTAATAACAGCCATTAAATTGTATGCATAAAGTTCTGCTTAAAGCTAATCAGTAAAAACTCAAACTCTCTTGTATAAATTAACTTGTTTTAAATAGTAAATAGCGAATTTTTAATTTTCACTTTTTTGTCGTCGATCGAAAATTAGTGATGTTTTATTATAAGTATCAAGTATGAGGGTACATTATAGAAAATGTCTAAATTGACTTCATCGCCCTTTTAGTCATTAGTAAGTTGAAGTTGAGTTTTAATAAAAAATATATTAGATATATTAGATTAATCATGAACAGGTTAACTTGAATAAACAAATTCATTTGACATTTCATAACGTAAAAGTAAAATACGTAAGCGACGCGACGCGTGTAATATGGACAGAGGCAGAAATAGACTGACGCTTATTAACATTGGGTTAGGTTAGCTAGATCTAGCCCTAATCTAATTATTCAAGTGGCTGGAATGAGAAAGTGGAAACGGAAATAAGCCTAAAGTCGTAAAGATTTACTATCTTTCCCTATAAATTATAATATGACACAGTTGATCACTCAAATGATCAGTTGATAAATTTATTCTATTTGGCAATGGCTACAGTTCTGCTGTTCTGGCACTACCAATACCAATAAATACAAAATAGCTAAAGCTAATGACAATGTAGGTTCGAATTTCCAATAATTTGAAGAGTATAGGCCTACAACATATTGTATTAATAAGTTAAAGATGTGCACACAATTGAAACACTGGGTGGATGGCTTCCATGCCCATGCATGCAAGCTCTCCATTTTATTTATCAAACAATATAATACAATTTTATTACTAACAAAAGTAAAGAATTTATTACTAAATTAGGAGCCTAGATTAACATTTAATATATGAGTTTTACAATTGGAGCTCTTCATTATATGCTAGGGATTACTTCTGTCCAACTATTATACTAATTGCCACCAAAGTTGTGCTAGGGGTGTTCCTGTACAATACAAAATCCCACTGTTAAGCCACCAAAGTTGTTGTAGGGCTTACTTTCTCTATTAAATTTCTACTGTTGACATTTGACTTAATCTTGCCTTAATGTTTTAACTGTTTCTTAGAATCTCATATATTTCTGGGTAGCATTCTTGTAGTGTTCTGGTAGCGTTCTTAGTAGGTGGTCTGGTAGTGTTCTTAGTATATGGCCTGAGCAGTCTTACTGGTATATGTACTTTTTCTCTCTCTCCAGTCTGGGCATTACCAAGATTAGAGGGTCACAGCGATTAGGCCTACTCTTAGTACTACTCTTGCATGAACTCTCAATTCCCAACTTTCAACCTTCTCTGCAATACTCTTTAGAAATAAGCAATGATCTGAAAATGATTCAATCAAACACGTTTTGAGCTTATAGCTAGCAAATGAGTTGTCTCTTCTTCCTCTTAGGGAGTCTCAGCCTACTCTTATTTATACTATCCGAAAGTGTGTATTTTTAACAATCATCAAATATTAAGAATATATAGAATATATAGAATATTTTATAGAGTAAAACAAATTATTAGTGCAGATTCAAACTGTTATATTCCTAGAAATTATTAACCACTTCTACAATTATTATTGATATCATGTATAAGCCTATATTTAAAATAAACAGAGTAGGCAGTAGGCCTAGGCCTAGTTTATATGCCAGATCTATAGCCATTAAAGATGCATATAACTTAGTCCATATAACTTAAGAGTTAATTTGTAAAGTATATTTGGCATACATAAATAATTTTAAAAGCAATTAAATAGACAATAGGCAGTGACTATTCATCTGGCACCAGATAAATATTAGAAGTTATTTGTCCAATACTGGCTGAGTTGCATGAATTCATATGCCACTCTGCCTATCTTTTCCATTTCTAGCAAGGTATACTAGCATGATGTTAGTGTCTTCCTAATGATCAGTCAGTACTCAGTTCAAACCTGTAGTGATGACTCCACTTTTTTTATTGTAACAATTCCAATTGTTATTGTAATAACTCTAAGTCCTTACTTTGGCATTTGTGTTATATAGCAGCAATTGTCGTTATTAATTTTGACTATACTATGACTACTATTTATTGTGAAACCAAAACATACCAATATATATAGAACAAAATATAATAAAGGTAAAAATTATACAAAACTGCTAGATTAGGCAATGACATGTAGACTTGTGCCCAAGTATTTTTTGCCCAAAGTTCTAGAATTTTTAAGAAACAGCACTATCTAATCATAATAAATATTTTCTGCTTCTAGCCTAAAAGTGAACTATATACTACTTTTTGAGTATTCCCTGTATTTTACAAGTTTTTATTATATATCTACATCTATACTGTGCTGGACAAATAACTTCACTTTTATTTATCCAGTACTAGACAAATAATGGTTACATTATTTATCTGATACTAGACAAATAGTCACTGCCTAGGCAATAATAGAAAGTTTAAAATGACTCATAACTAGGATGGCTATGGTAGGCATGTACAAAGTAAGATGCAAGTACTAATAGAATAGTATATAACTTTGGCCAATCAGTTTTTACCTATGTTAAAATTAAACTTACATTAAAATTAAAATATATATAGGCTAGGCCTAGTAGGACTAGGAATAAGGTGGCTACACATTGGACCCATACTCCTAAAGATAATTTTGGGGGAAATTCTTATATGCAACTTAACCTAGGCATGCATGGTATATATTAAAAAGTAGAAAAGTTTTGGCATGCTTTGCACAATAGTCTGGCATAAAAATTATATATGGCTCCATAGTCAGAGCTATCTAATAGCTATCGCTATGCCATAAAAATTTGTAGTCTTTTTAAAAATATGCAGTGATACTTGTCACTTATAAAATAAATATTCTATATTAATGGGCCTAAGAAAGACAGAAAATATAAAAAATAAAAAGCAAATAAATGTATTTAGGTTGCAAAGAGAAACATTTTAAAAGTAGGCCCTATTGTTTATTTGCAATCTTCTATAAAAAAGTTGATATAAAAAAGGGTCTTCTATTGTTATAGTGCAAAAAGGTCCTTTATTATTGCAATGCAGAAAAGGGTCTTTTATTGTCGCAATGTTAAAAAGGTCCTTTATTGTTGTAACACCTCAATTTGCAATCCTTCTTTTAATCTAGCAGTGCACGCTCAGTAGATTTGATCTAACCCTCCTATGTATAAGGTGCAAAGCAAAAATATTATTGTATAAACATTGCATACTTGGGACTATGGCACTAGAGGATAAGCAGAATGAAGTGGCTGACCAAGAAATGAGTGGTAAATGAGTCATCATGCAATCATGCTGTTTGCTTAGTTTGTTATATACATTGGCTATATACATTTCAACATCAATTTAATGTTGGTAAAAACCAATTGGCATAAGTAGCCCCTATCCCTAATAGCCCAAATCAAATATAATCTCATTGTCACACAGTTTTTACTGACAATAAACTAACATTAAAATATACATAGTGGAGTGGATAGCTGCATACTAGATAACAAATAAAATGGGGTAGCTAACTAATGGGTGAATAGTAAATAAGTCATCATGCAGAATCATGCCATTTGCTTAGTTTGTTATATACATTATCATTACATTAGCTATATACTAAATACAATTGTATGTGGCATAGCCTTTGGCTAATCTAATCATATACAAGTCTTAGCATTTGCCAATCTTTCATTGGAGTTGCATTATCTTGGCATCATGATCAATTAGTCCTTGTTATAGATTAGCCACCTCAACAAAACTCTCCTTGACAGTTTGCTAAATTCTATGTAGCTTTCTTGCAGAGATGTTTCTCCTAAGAAAGTAACTGCTAGCCAGTTAAGGTATACTGCTCAAAGGCTAAGCTACATCCTAAGCATGGTCAGAATAGTTAAGCTAATAGTATTTTCCATGACCATTGACTTAGTAGTCTTGGGAATGGTAAATGGCTCATCTAGTAGCTTCCCCAATATTGTCTTGCTATCATTGCATATTCTGCTACAACTTGCTAAGCAGTGCAATAAATCAACCCAATTTTGGACTTACTTGCTTGCATAACATTACTTGCCTATAGATTAATCTTATCTTGTGACCAAGGATCTTTGAACCTAGCTGCTTGAGTAAAGCACTTAAAAGCCTTTAGGTAAAATAGTAGGCTCTAAAAAATTGATATATTCCATATATATGTTGCCTTAGATTTGGTTCTAATGAAAGTAATTAAGTATCAAACAAGGAGCCTTAAATATCTTGCTTGTTTTTATAGCATATAGCCATATTGACAAAAAGTACTATGTACTAAAAGCTTAAAAAGTATATCATAGATATAGCCATAGTACAAAATACTTTTTAAACAAAATACTATCACAATCCATTTAGAAATCATAATTATTCATTTTTCCATTTTTTATTTAAAGTCTCTGCATGAAATATCACCAATTTCAAGCTAAACTATGCTATATTTTCCCCAATATTTACAGATTAAAAGAGCAAAAAATTATAATCATGAAAAATTGACTATTATATATTTTCACACAAAAATTGGTTTAGTGGTTACAAAGTTATGTTTTAAAATACAAAATGATAATTTTTTGGTATTATAAATCATAGTTTATTATTGGAAAATACACTATAAAGGTAAAAAAACTTTAGTGAAAATGGTCATGAATTTTTTATTATTAGACCAATTTTTATAAACTAAAAAATACTCAACAAATCAAAACAACAAACAAGAAAGAAAACAAAATACTCAACAAGATATAAAATGCAAATATTTTAATATTTTTCAAATTTATAAATCTCACTTATGGCCCTAACAATATGATGAGATTCAAAATGGCTATTTCTAATATTGAAAGACTTCTTATATAGATATACTATATCTTTGTTTTTATTTAGGGTCTAATTCCATCTAAGAATAGAATAGAAGCTATTAGATCCATAGCCATTAGAGAATAGGTTCTAGTGCTAGAAGTCTAGCCATTGCCAATGCCAATGTAAACATCTATATATTGACCAAAATTTCATTGGTGGTCTAGGCCTATTCTTATTATATAAATGCCTCTACTGCGTCTAAGTAGGCCATATGGCATGCAAGGCAAAACATTCCTACTTGCATGGGTATAGGATTCTTGTACAATTCTTGTACTTGCATGGGCCTAGTGCAAGCTTAGGACTGGCATATGGCTTATATTTTTTATGTATTTCTGCCGAAATGGGGTAGCTATGCCTTGATCACTTTTTCTAGTTGCACTAACAGTATTTATATAAATATGAATAGTTTTTATACATTGTATACCAGATTAAATGCAAAAGTATGGTAGAACATTCTATGGTTTGCCAAAGAAAGCTAGCCCTCTGTGCTATTATTTAGTCTTAGTATATTCATACATGCGCAACAGTCGGCCGAGTCGGCCGATCCGGCCGACTGATTTGGCAGCCAACCAAGGAAGTCGCAAAAATGCCCACCCAAAAAATACCCACGCAGTAGTACTAAGTAGCCTGATAAGACAGTCATAGTTACTCCCGCCGTTTACCCAAAGTTGCGTTAATTTTGCTTTAGGGTTTTTTTACATGTAAGTCGCATTTTTGGCCAAAAACTACGTCGCATTTTTGTTAAAACTAAGTCGCACGGCCAACCGAATTTTGGACGTTGCGCATGTATGAGTATATTGGTATATAAGATAATTGTTAATTATATTGTATACTACTATTTACAAAAATATATTTTGGCTTTTATTGCACTAAATATAATTTTTTGTGAATGCTGTTTGGTATAGTTTTGAATATTTAAGTGTCTATAGGCAAATGAGAGCAAATATCCAAGGACAAATCTCAAGTTCTAAATAAAAAGAAGTCTATTAAAATAAAAAAGGTGGAAAAAGCTCATGATATAGATGATACTTACTTATAAAATGCTTTTTAGGTTTTTGCCTCTAATCCTAGATTTTAAGAATATTTCTAGAATTCTAGTGCTAATAAATATTACAATTATACAATTATATAATCTTATTCAAGGCTAATTTCTTTATACTGTATTTAATGAAAAGGTCTAGGCCTATATATATAGCAAGATTAGTAGATAGAATATTGGTAATATTATCAGGAAATATTATATATTATAAGTTATTATTAGGTTATATTTTTTATAAGTTATATTAGTAACCTATATTTAAACTAAAGAAAATTTTGACAGTAGGATATATGATTATTATAATTAAAATATTTCGCAAATTATAGTATTACTATGTGGTAGCTAGTTTTGGTAATGTAAATTGCTATATATAGCAGTTGCCAATACCCATATGTACCCATGGCCAAGTATAAGTATTTAAAGTAAGCTCTTTATGCAAACAAACTACTTAGAAAAGTAGTTGCATCAACTTATCTAGATGAACCTGATTTTGAATCGAATAAAGGTATTTCCATGCCTGAGTGGCTACTACCAGTAGCTAATAAAGCCCTGCTCTCCTATTGCTGCATGCCGTCCCCATTGACTTCGATTCGCCTGTGCGGCGTCAGCGTCGTCTCCCGTCGCTGCCTTCACTCCAGCGGCGTCCTCCAGGTTGGCCGCACCTGGGAGTCCAAGCCGGTGCCGGGCAGCGTTGAGCACCTGCAGCCGCAGGCCTGGGCCAAGCGGCTGTTCGATCTGCACGCGGCTGAGGCCGCCCAGAAGCAGAAACTGGAGCAGTCTGGCCAGGCGGCTGCTCAGCCGGAGCCCACCAAGGTGCTCATGATCCGGCGCCTGCTGCCCTGGAAAGCCAGCACCTACTATGAAAAGTGCCTGCTGTACAAGCTGGGCATGGAAAAGGACACCCCTATGCGGCAGTGGCTGCCCCTGCCCAATATTCCCAGTGTGGCTGATGATCTGCGGAAAGTGCAGCACCTGTTGCAGGTAAGCTTGGCGTTTATTTGCTTCTTTTGTGTCGGATCTTAGTCTTAGAATCCTTAGAGACAAAATAGCACTGCTGCTTTTATTTGATTGCTTCTTCTCTTGTATGAGCCGTTTGTCAGAATCGCCTCTCAATCCAAAGTCAATAATCATTACCCAGTTCCAAGCCTATAAAAATATCGCACCTGAGTCCTATCCAACAAAAACAGAGGCCCATAGAGAATCGCCGCTGAGCACAGAGATCCATAGAGAATCTCCCCTGAGCACAAAGACCCCTAAAGAATCGCCCCTGAGCACAGAGATCCATAAAGAATCGCCCCTGAGCACAGAGACCCCTAAAGAATCGCTCCTGAGCACAGAGACCCCTAAAGAATCGTCCCTGAGCACAGAGATCCATAAAGAATCGCCCCTGAGCACAGAGATCCATAAAGAATCGCCCCTAAACACAGAGATCCATAAAGAATCGCCCCTGAGCACAGAGATCCATAAGGAATCGCCCCTGAGCACAGAGACCCCTAAAGAATCGCCCCTGAGCACAGAGATCCATAAAGAATCGCCCCTAAGCACAGAGATCCATAAAGAATCACCCTGAGCACAGAGACCCATAAAGAATCGCCCCTGAGCACAGAGATCCATAAAGAATCGCTCCTGAGCACAGAGACCCCTAAAGAATCGCCCCTGAGCACAGAGATCCATAAAGAATCGCCCCTGAGCACAGAGATCCATAAAGAATCGCCCCTGAGCACAGAGACCCCTAAAGAATCGCCCCTGAGCACAGAGACCCCTAAAGAATCGCCCCTGAGCACAGAGATCCATAAAGAATCGCCCCTGAGCACAGAGACCCTAAAGAATCGCCTCTGAGCACAGAGACCCCTAAAGAATCGCCCCTGAGCACAGAGACCCCTAAAGAATCGCCCCTGAGCACAGAGATCCATAAAGAATCGCCCCTGAGCACAGAGATCCATAAAGAATCGCCCCTGAGCACAGAGACCCCTAAAGAATCGCCCCTGAGCACAGAGATCCATAAAGAATCGCCCCTGAGCACAGAGATCCATAAAGAATCGCCCCTAAACACAGAGATCCATAAAGAATCGCCCCTGAGCACAGAGATCCATAAGGAATCGCCCCTGAGCACAGAGACCCCTAAAGAATCGCCCCTGAGCACAGAGATCCATAAAGAATCGCCCCTAAGCACAGAGATCCATAAAGAATCACCCTGAGCACAGAGACCCCTAAAGAATCGCCCCTGAGCACAGAGACCCCTAAAGAATCGCCCCTGAGCACAGAGACCCCTAAAGAATCACCCTGAGCACAGAGACCCATAAAGAATCGCCCCTGAGCACAGAGATCCATAAAGAATCGCCCCTGAGCACAGAGACCCCTAAAGAATCGCCCCTGAGCACAGAGACCCCTAAAGAATCGCCCTGAGCACAGAGACCCCTAAAGAATCGCCCCTGAGCACAGAGACCCCTAAAGAATCACCCTGAGCACAGAGACCCCTGTAGAATCGCCCCTGAGCACAGAGATCCATAGAGAATCGCCCTCCCTCGCCGCAGATCCAGCCGCTGACGATGCCAGACGGGCTGCCGGCCACCGAGGCGGACCTGTCCAACTGCTACACAAACGAGTGCGGCGAGCTGCGCATGCGCCGCCGTCTCGCCGGCTCCGCCGTGGAGGTCCAGCCGGAGCGGCACGCCGAGGCCGAGCTGGAAGCCTCCAAGCGCCGAATCCACTCGATGCCGCGCTACCACGAGCGCCGCTGGAAGGCCTGCCTGATGTTTAGCGAGTATTTCACCCAGCACCACCGCTACCAGCACATGCAGGACGGCTCCGCCTACCGCTACTCGGGCCTGTGGCGCCGGGACGCCGCCATGAAGCAGAGCCTGTCCAGGCGGACCAACCCGGACGGCACTAAGCGGCCCAATCTGAACTTTGAAGCCGATTTTAATGCGTTTCCTTGGCGCAATTATTGAATGCTTGCAAATATACCTGCCTACTGATTAGCACATGTTAGTTCTCTTACAATATGCTGCACTCCGTGGCCAACTGCTCTTGTAGTCTTTTTGCTATTAGCGTAGTCTTTGTTTACCCGATCCACTTATAGTATTGGTTTTAATTTTATCCTCATATAGTCTTGGTTCTCACCTGATCCCCAATATAGTCTTGGTTCTCACCTGATCCCTAATATAGTCTTGGTTCTCACCTGATCTGATCCTCATATAGTCTTGGTTCTCACCTGATCCCTAATATAGTCTTGGTTCTCACCTGATCTGATCCTCATATAGTCTTGGTTCTCACCTGATCCATAATATAGTCTTGGTTCTCACCTGATCCCCAATATAGTCTTGGTTCCCACCTGATCCCCAATATAGTCTTGGTTCTCACCTGATCCCTAATATAGTCTTGGTTCTCACCTGATCCCCAATATAGTCTTGGTTCTCACCTGATCCATAATATAGTCTTGGTTATCATTTGATCCCCATGTAGTCTTGTAGCAATTTTGCCAACTCGAATTCAATTCTGATGTCCCCCATGCAACCCAGCTGCCATGCCGCATCAACTCGCTCTATTGGCTTTTCTGGCCTCCCTGGCCTGCGCCTCCGCCTCGGTGCCCGCCGTTGTGGTCAGCAGCCGCGGCTCCGTCGACTCCCTCGCCAGCCTGTCGTCGGCTCGCCTGAACTCTCAGCAGCTGGCCGAAGCCCTGCACCGCTCCGCCGGCGGCCTGCTGCTGGTCGTCACTGTCGATGAGGGCCTCTCCCTGCCCGACTTCGCCAGGTCCGGCGGCGACGTCTACTCGGCTGGCCAGGGCTCGGCCAGCCCCTTCGCCAGCGTCGCCGGCTTGTCGGAGAAGCTCGGCGGCCGGCACCTGCTGGTGGCAGAGGCCGACAAGCTGCTGCCGGCGCTGCGAAGCCTCGACTGGCGCGGCGGCGCCCCCATCGATGTCGCCAACGATGGCAAAGAGGTCGACCGAGTGGTCGAAGCTGCCACTGCTGCTGGCGGTGCCTCGCGGCTGGTGCTCGCTCGGGCCGCCGACGCCGGCGCCGCTGATCGGCTGCTTGGCGCTGCGTGCGCTGCGCTGCAGGTGAGCTGATGATCTGACTGACTGACTGACTGACTGACTAGGTACGACGGTATTTTGGCTGTTTTAGGGAAAAGCAATTTTCAAAAAAATTCTGAAACTTACATAGATTAAAACGCAGTCTTTTAAAATATTTATTTATAGTTCGCTTATTTATCTCTCTACTAGTAGTATATGCAGCATTAAAAAAGTTTTTTCCGCTTTTTTTCCCAGTCTCGCGGCCTGCCATTCGTCGCCGTCTTCACCGCCACCCACGAGTCGGATCCGGCTCCGGCCGCCGCCGATGCCGCCGCCTCTGCTGAGGCCGCCGTCTCCGCTGGCCGCCACCTGCTCGCGGCTCCGACCGCTTCGCCCAGCTCCAATGGCACCTTTGTGAACTGCAGCAGCGATGTGCTGCTGTACTTCGCCTCCCTGCAGGTTGGTTTTCTGAAACTGTGTCTGGATTTGTTATTCTGAATCTTTCAAACAAATTCTTGGGTATTCGCCATAAGCTCTGCCGGGAATTGCGCCTAAACCTCCCATAAAAATTATCTAGTTGCCTCTCTGAAGAATCGCCCTTCTTAATCTTTGAATAAATCGCCTCAAAACTCGAAAGAATCGCATTAAACTCTCCAGATAATCGCCCTAAACCCCTCAGGATAATCGCCCTAAAGCCCTCAGGATAATCGCCCTAAAGCCCTCAGGATAATCGCCCTAAACCCCTCCGGATAATCACCCTAAACCCCTCAGGATAATCGCCCTAAAGATAATCGCCCTATACCTCTCAGGATAATCGCACTAAACCCTCAGGTTAATCGCCCTAAACCCCTCAGGATAATCGCCCTAAACCCCTCAGGATAATCGCCCTAAAGCCCTCAGGATAATCGCCCTAAAGCCCTCAGGATAATCGCCCTAAACCCTCAGGATAATCGCCCTAAAGCCCTCAGGATAATCGCCCTAAAGCCCTCAGGATAATCGCCCTAAAGCCCTCAGGATAATCGCCCTAAAGCCCTCAGGATAATCGCCCTAAAGCCCTCAGGATAATCGCCCTAAACCCCTCCGGATAATCACCCTAAACCCTCAGGATAATCGCCCTAAAGATAATCGCCCTATACCTCTCAGGATAATCGCACTAAACCCTCAGGTTAATCGCCCTAAACCCCTCAGGATAATCGCCCTAAACCCCTCAGGATACTCGCCCTAAACCCCTCAGGATACTCGCCCTAAACCTCTCAGGATAATCGCCCTAAACCCTCAGAATAGTCGCCCTGAACCCCTCAGGATAATCGCCCAATAGCCTACACAAACCGCTCGCACATGTAAACCTCATAGCGTCGGACCGTGACTCCAAAAGCTGCCCTGACTGTGCCAGGAGATCAGCCGCTGAGCCCCTCCCTAAACTCTCACCCCGCCGCAGGTCCAGCTGACCCAGAACAGCAAGGTGAAGACGCTGCCGCCCGTGCTCCCCGTAGCCGACGGCTCCTCCATCATCGACACCAAGCTCAGCACGTGCAACGCCGCAGGTGGGAATCGAACCCTGGCCCTGTCGTTTCCCGATTCGGCTCTGCAGTCGCCTCTCGCTGCACTGAAGCTCACTCTGAACTTCGTCGGCGACACCAAGAGCTCAACGAGTCCCTGGAGCATCGCCTCCGGCACCGCTTCGCTCTCCTGCAAGTCCGGCAGCTCCGCCAACTGCACCAACGTGGCCGAGACCGCCCTGACGCAGGAGAGTCTGGCCAGCTTCATCACGCCCAACGGTAGCTGCTACCACTGCACCAACAACACCAGGCTGTCCACCAGCGGCGGCACCGGTAGCAACGGCTCCGCGGCGCTGACTCTGATCTTCGGCAAATTCCAGCTGCAGCCATTCGGCATCCCTGCCGACGGCAAATTCTCCAAGAATGTCAACGACTGCGTCGGATTCTTCTCTGTTGAGGTCTGGTTCAGCCTCTTGGTGCTGCTTGTGATCACCGTGATCCTCATGTACGGCGTCCTCATGCTGGTCAGTGTGGCCACGCCTGACCGATTTGACGACCCCAAGGGCAAAACCATCCAGGTTAACGTGCAGGACGGGGGCAACTGAGGCTTGAGTAGCTTATGGCCCGGCATTGCGGACTTGGACTCACTTTCACTGTTTGCGACTGGCTGGCTGACTGTCTGTCTGTCTGTCTGTCTGTCTGTCTGTCTGTCTGTCTGTGTGTCTGTCTGTCTGTCTGTCTGTCTGTCCGTCTGTCTGTCTGTCTGTCTGTCTGTCTGTCTGTCTGTCTGTCTGTCTGTCTGTCTGTCTGTCTGTCTGTCTGTCTGTCTGTCTGTCTGTCTGTCTGTCTGTCTGTCTGTGTGTCTGTCTGTCTGTCTGTCTGTCTGTCTGTCTGTCTGTCTGTCTGTGTGTCTGTCTGTCTGTCTGTCTGTCTGTCTGTCTGTCTGTCTGTGTGTCTGTCTGTCTGTCTGTCTGTCTGTCTGTCTGTCTGTCTGTCTGTCTGTCTGTGTGTCTGTCTGTCTGTCCGTTTGTCTGTCTATCAGTCCATCTGCAGTTACTCAGTAAGCTGTATCAGCAGGTCGTACTGGTTAAAAGGAAAGTCAATTATTGTTTTTTCATCTGATTATCAAAATTCACTAACGTTGCCATACCTATTAGAAACATATTGATGTGTATTCCGTATACTGTAATCTTATTATTTAAAATGTGATTATTTCATAACTTTTATCAATCGTAGGTATTGATTTGAGAGCCCCTACTCTCCTATCCATCCTATGCTATTGTTACTAAAAAATTATTTCCTTATCTGGCACGGAAAATTTATATCTGTCATTATTATAATTATTGTTGTTCTGTTCGCTGTGCACTACTTAAATTAGTAGAAGCGTGCGAAAGTGTCACTAAAATATTTGCTGTTGTTTCTGCTACTCCGATATCGAGTTGAGCTACGGCTCTCAGTTAAGCTCTACTGCATATATTATCTCGATTCTGCTTATTCAGTTTCCTTGGTGAATATTAGTGCAGTGGCAAACTCTTGAATAGTTTTTGAAGCATAATAATATTGAGAATTTCATTATAAAATTATAATTATTAATAAATTCTGCTCTTGTGTTAGCCGTAGGGTTTCGCTGACCTATTTAATCATTCAAACCGTGTTGATCTTTGCTAAGAATTAACAGTAGTAAAATTACAAGCATTTTCACTAGCGAAACCAAGCAATTGTCGCGGGCGGACAGACACCAGCGTAGACACGGTGAAATGACACTGGATCCTCCGGAGCGGTCTGTTTAATAGCAGCAGTCAATCACGGTTGTTAATTGTTTATTACACCCAATCAACAATCAATAACAATAATTGATTACTTGATTGGCAGATGTGCACCTGAAGGCTGCATACGGCTGTTCAGTCCAGGGACAGGAGGGGGGTCGCCACACACCCTCAATTACGCCAGCCCAATGCTGGCACCCATTTTACAGCTGGGTAAACCAAAGCAATGCAGAGTTAAGTGTCTTGCTTAAGGACACGAATTGTGGGACTGGAATCGAACCCCGGACCTTCAAGTCTAACCACTAGGCTACAACCCTTCAGTACGAGCTATATCTAGAGCTGAAATAGGTAAATAAGAAAGTTGCTTGGGTGTCGTGCGGGGGCTCCCAGCGCTGCCTTCTTGAGTCAGTTTCTGGCATGGGGGTGACATGAGGCAGCGGTCAATGAGCGCGATGTTCTTTCAAATAATTTCACCAACTCCCGATCTCTTTCAGCCGCCGGCGCCGCCCAGCTGCTTGGTCAGTCCTCTTGCCATCACTCAGTTCCATTGATCAGCTATCCGACCAGGGCGGCAGCCGCGCCATGTCTGACGACTCATCCAGCGCCACGTCCGACTCCGACTCTGACTGGGACGCCGCCATCAAGTCCGCGGCGGCAAGCGCGGAGCCTCCGCTGCCGCCGCCGCCGCCTCCTCCGGCGCTTCAAAGCCTCAGCAGCCGCGGCGCGCGGTGCCAGCGGCGCCAAGCGGGCCCGCCTGCAGTCGTCCAGCAGCGACGAGGACGGCGAGATTCTCGACGACGATGACGATGACGACAATGTGCAGGATGGCGGAGCCGGCGGCGGCGAGGACGACGACGGTCTGGACGACGATCTGATGGGCGACGCCGAGGACAGGCGCAAGCTGGCCCAGATGACGGAGCGAGAGCGCGAGGAGGAGCTGTTCCGCCGGGCGGAGAAGCGGGAGGCCATCCGGTGAGTCTGTCTGTCTGTCTGTGTCTGTCTGTCTGTCTGTGTCTGTCTGCCTGTCTGTCGTGTCTGACTCTCTGATTTTGTATCTATCTATCTATCCATCTATCTATCTATCTATCTATCTATCTATATCTATCTATCTATATCTATCTATCTATCTCTATCAATCTATCTAAATATCTCTATCAATCTATCTATCTATATCTATCAATCTATCTAAATATCTCTATCAATCTATCTATCTATCTCTATCAATCTATCTATCTATCTCTATCAATCTATCTATCTATCCCTATCAATCTATCTATATCTATCTATCTATCTATCTATCTATCCATCTATCTATCATCTATCTATCATCTCTATCTATCTATCTATCTCTTTATCTATATTATCTATCTATCTATCTATCTATCTATCTATCTATCTATCTATCTATCTATCTATCTATCTATCTATCTATCTATCTCTATCTATCTATCTATCTCTTTATCTATAATCTATCTATCTCTTTATCTATCTATCTATCTATCTATCTATCTATCTATCTATCTATCTATCTATCTATCTATCTATCTATTATCTATCTATCTATCTATCTATCTATCTATCTCTTATCTATCTATTATCTATCTATCTATCTATCTATCTATCTATCTATCTGTGTTGTCTCAGTCTATTCGCATGTATCCGCTATTTGATCTGTATTCGGTCTGACTAGCAGAGCACTTCTGACTAATTTTTCAATCCATTGTTGTCTGCTGTTTTGCAGGCAGCAGTTTTATCTATACTTGCTCATTGAACGCCTTATGAAGTTCATGCATCAGTAAATGTCAAACTGTATTGTTTTGTTAATGCTCTGAACTTTTCAAAGCAATGTGTTTACTCAGTTTTTGGCGTTCTTCTCTGGGTCTTTTGTTTCCAATTTCCATCCATTCACTGCAGTGGCGCCATTTGAGTCTGGCATGCGCTTCTGTGGCGCCTTCATAGCCCGGGTCTTCGCTCCTGCTGCCTGCCTTGCTTCTTCGCTGACTTCAGTTCTGTCTCTGTGCCACTCAACCGTTCTGCCTTCCTCTCCCTTGCGCGGAAAGCTGTAAAAATTTAATCACAGAAGTTTTTCCCTGCATCCGCCCTCACTATTGTCACTAAGCTGCACTATCGGAATATTATTGTGTATTGTATCTCAGCTACAATAGCTGGTAGCTTTTGGTTGCATTCAAATATAGAATTTAGTTTTGTCCAGTCATTGTCTACTGACTGACCCATACTGATTTCATTGATGACCACTGACCCATTATGTTTTATTGATGACCCACTGACCCATCCTGATCTCTTATGATGACCACTGACCCATCCTGATCTCACTGATGACCCACTGACCCATCCTGATCTCACTGATGACCACTGACCCATCCTGATCTCACTGATGACCACTGACCCATCCTGATCTCACTGATGACCCACTGACCCATCCTGATCTCACTGATGACCACTGACCCATCCTGTTCATTAATGACCCACTGACCCATCCTGATCTCACTGATGACTCACTGACCCATCCTGTTCTCATTAATGATCCACTGACATCATGATCTCACGATAACCCACTGACCATCCTGATCTCACTGATGACCCACTGACCCATCCTGATCTCACTGATGACCCACTGACCCATTCCTGATCTCACTGATGACCCACTGACCCATCCCCAACAAACTGCCGGCTCCAGATCCCGGCAGCTCGTGAAGCAGCGGATGCGCCAGAAGGACGAGCGAGCAGGCAGCACCAGAAGCAGCAGCGGCGGCCGATGCCGTCCCCTCGGTTGCTGCCGCCTCAGTGGAGCGCAAGAAGGCACTAGACGAGAAGCGTGGCTCCACGAACTCCAAGCTGGAGGCGCTGCGTCAACAGCGCGAGGATCGCAAGAAGAAGCAACTGCTGAAGGCCTCGGATGTGTTCTCGGACAGCTCCGGCGACAGCGACGATGTGGCGGAGGCGGCGGCAAGGCGCGGACAAGCGCCAAGCGGAAGTCCGCGGGCCAGCTCAACTTCCTCGTCGTCCTCGTCCTCCTCCTCTTCGTCCAGCGTCGACACGTCCGACGACGAGGGCGGTGCCGTTGAAAGCGCGGCCCGGCGCAGCAGCGACGATGACGGCGAAGACAGCGAGAGCCAGCGACCGGTAGACTCGCTCGCCAGCTGGCCAACATCCGGCTGAGCCGGCACAAGCTGGAGCGCTGGTGCACATGCCTTTCTTTGCCCGCCTCGTTGTTGGCTGCTTCGTCCGGGTCGGCATTGGCAGCCACCACGACCAGACTGTGTACCGGTGAGCCGCTGCGCTTGGGCCCGGGAGTCCGGGACTCGGCTAGGTTGTTTCCACTCCAGATGTTTCATTTTAGAGCTCCTGGGTCCAGTAGTCTCCAGGCTAGTTAGTTCCCATTCCAGATGTTTCATTCTAGAGCTCCTTGCCCAGTCTCCAGACTAGCTACTCCCACTCCAGATAATTAATTCTAGAGCTCCTTGGTCCAGTCTCCAGACTAGCTACTCCCACTCCAGATAATTAATTCTAGAGCTCCTTGGTCCAGTCTCCAGACTAGCTACTCCCACTCCAGATAATTAATTCTAGAGCTCCTTGGCCAGTCTCCAGACTAGCTACTTCCACTCCAGATAATTAATTCTAGAGCTCCTTGGCCCAGTCTCCAGACTAGCTAGCTCCCACTCCAGATAATTAATTCTAGAGCTCCTTGGCCCAGTCTCCAGACTAGCTGCTCCCACTCCAGATAATTAATTCTAGAGCTCCTTGGCCCAGTCTCCAGACTAGCTGCTCCACTCCAGATAATTAATTCTAGAGCTCCTTGGTCCAGTCTCCAGACTAGCTAGCTCCCACTCCAGATAATTAATTCTAGAGCTCCTTGGCCCAGTCTCCAGACTAGCTGCTCCCACTCCAGATAATTAATTCTAGAGCTCCTTGGTCCAGTCTCCAGACTAACTACTCCCACTCCAGATAATTAATTCTAGAGCTCCTTGGCCCAGTCTCCAGACTAGCTACTTCCACTCCAGATAATTAATTCTAGAGCTCCTTGGCCCAGTCTCCAGACTAGCTAGCTCCCACTCCAGATAACTAATTCTAGAGCTCCTTGGTCCAGTCTCTCCAACCAGACGGCGAATCTCTGTCCCAATTGTTATTAAATGCATTGATGCAGCCGGCACTTCTTCATTGTCAACGGTAGTGCGTAGTTACCTCCAATCAAATATTTAATTTGTATGCTCAAATTTTGCTTCCTTCACTAAAAAGGCTCCATTATTTTGAATTTTCGAAATCGATACGATCGCAACTAAGCAATGCATCAAAGAAATCAAAATAGTTTAACTGGTGATAGAGCCTAATGGGCTCTGTTATCCACTTACTTACCACTTACTTACACCACTTACTTACTTTATTATTAACTAGATTGAAGCTTGGGATATTGCTTGGCAATCTGGAAATTGAGTCGGAGGAGAGGGAGGAAAACGTAAGGTGAGGGAGGATTAAGAGTCGAGAGTGCGTCGCAGTCAGTGACAAGAGTCAGAGATTTGAAAATTGGGAGACTGATAGCCAGGAGAGAGAATTGGGAGATTGACAGCCGGGAGAGTGAGAGTCACGAGAGTGACAGCCAGGAGAGAGAGGGTCACGAGAGTGACAGCCAGGAGAATGAGGGTCACAAGAGTGACAGCCGGGAGAGTGAGGGTCACGAGAGTGACAGCCAGGAGAGAGAGGGTCACGAGAGTGACAGCCAGGAGAATGAGGGTCACAAGAGTGACAGCCCGGAGAGTGAGGGTCACGAGAGTGACAGCCAGGAGAGTGAGGGTCACGAGAGTGACAGCCAGGAGAGTGAGGGTCACAAGAGTGACAGCCAGGAGAGTGAGGGTCACAAGAGTGACAGCCAGGAGAATGAGGGTCACAAGAGTGACAGCCGGGAGAGTGAGGGTCACGAGAGTGACAGCCAGGAGAGTGAGGGTCACGAGAGTGACAGCCAGGAGAGAGAGGGTCACGAGAGTGACAGCCAGGAGAATGAGGGTCACAAGAGTGACAGCCGGGAGAGTGAGGGTCACGAGAGTGACAGCCGGGAGAGTGAGGGTCACGAGAGTGACAGCCAGGAGAGTGAGGGTCACAAGAGTGACAGCCAGGAGAGTGAGGGTCACAAGAGTGACAGCCAGGAGAGTGAGGGTCACAAGAGTGACAGCCGGGAGAGTGACAGCCAGGAGAGTGACAACCAGGACGGTGACAGCCGGGAAAGTGAAAAAGGGAGAGTGACAGCCGAGAGATTGACAACCGGGAGAGTGACAACCGGGAGAGGGGAACCGGGAGTG
>NIVC01000815.1:325401-440082 GCA_002269645.1 Macrostomum lignano | reverse complement strand
GCAATATAGCAGAACCTAGAAAAACTATTGAAAGAGGCATCTAGGCATGCAAGATGCTTAGACCAATGTCAATGAACTGACAACTACCACAAGGACAAACTTAGGGTCCTTTTTTGGATAAAGAAGCCCCGATGCTAATCTAAATGCTAGGCAAATAAAATATAATTAATCATATTAAAATATTCAGTAGGCCCTAAGTTATACTATAGGCATTGGAACATTTTAAAAATTGAGAAAGGCAACTGGCAAGACCATTGATGCTCCTCTTGCCTCTCTGTTCTGATATCTATGATCATGATATCCTATTCATTTGTTATAATCAATTAATTACTAATCAAATAGATCTTGGATCTTAGATCTAACTAAATCTAATCTATATTTTAGTCTTTGTCTCTATGAGATATAAGAGTAGCAAATAGCTATTTAAATAGCTAAAAAATTATAATTTTAGCCTCCTATTTAGAAAATATATATTAAAAGTTCCTAAAAAAGGAGGGGTGATAAGTACTATTGATGCTCCCTTCCCACTTTCAAAGACATCCCCTTTCTCATTAGACAACACCAATAAGCCAGATGGCACTTCCATTGCAAGGGGCCAATCTGTGCCAGATGCTGTCTACAATAATGGCCCTTGGCTATAAAAGGCCATAGCTAAGCCTATAGCAAATTCCCACTCCTGAATCCTGAATCATTCATTTTTCCAGTGTATAGTAGACCTAAAAATATGTTGGCAATATAGTATCTAGCATACCCAATAGCTATTTCATCATAAATTTATGCACCACTGTGCTGGCATATGGCATAGCAATAGTGGCATAATATAAATTACTTTTTAAAGCAATTTTTGTTAAAAAGTACTAAACAAAATACAAAAAAACACGAAAACAATCACTATTCTTTCATTTAAAGATTCCTCTGTTTAAAAATAGCTTTAAAATTGATACCTAAAATGTGAGTTAAATTTGGCATAGCATTGCAATTTTGTGCAACATTTTTTCTGGCATAAACTTTAATATATAGCATAAAAGGTCATTTTCTAGCATACGATATAATAGATTTGAGAGTGTGATAGCAAGTCTATTTGTATTAGATTTATTATTAGTCTTTTTATTCAAGCAAATGAGATTTATAAAATGAATTAAAAATATTTTTAAAAATAACTTTGAAAGTCTCACTGGAATCTTTTATTATATTTAGCTCTGTAATTATACTTAAGTAGATTTAATAATATAGTTAGGTAAATGCTTTTGTATTAGGTCAATAAATGTTTTAGTTTGCCAATTTTAGATCTAGCCTTAGTTGGCACTTAGTGTTTTAAATGTACTATAAAATTGTACAAACATTCATTTTAAAATACAAAAAGTGAATAATGCATTTATTTTAATTAAATATAATGCACATTTGAATTGTGTCCTAGATTAATTTCTAACAAAAACCTATCTAAGTAACAAAGACCAGATCCCAAGCAGGCCTCCCACATCCCAATGACAATCCTAAAGTATAGCATGATTTGAAACATCATTGCCTTGTAGACATCTTTTAGATAAAAAGCAAACTCCACTCCATTAGTAGCCATGGGCATAGATCAAAGAGGTTCCTTTTTGACGACTAAAGTTTTTATTATGACAAAAGTATATAAATCTTTATTAAGTTGATGCATGAGTAAAATGAAACAGTAATCACTCAACAAGCCTTGGTTTTCATCCTTATTGTTAAAATTAAATTGTTTCATGTCGCAGCCACTACTAGCTGCAGACGAGTCTGGTTCGGCTTTTGCCGACGAAGCCAAATTACTTAATGATGACGCTCTGGAGCGGCTGGCCAGGCGTCGGTCGCAGGCGGCTCCATCGGATCCTCTGCAGAGAATGACGGCTAGGTGAGCGTATTTGGCTGTGAGGCTGTACAATGGCCCTGCTGATAGATTTTACAGGCTGTACAATGGCCCTGCTGATATCTAGATTGTACAGGCTGTACAATGGCCCTGCTGATATCTAGATTGTGCAGGCTGTACAATGGCCCTGCTGATATCTAGATTGTACAGGCTGTACAATGGCCCTGCTGATATCTAGATTGTACAGGCTGTACAATGGCCCTGCTGATATCTAGATTGTGCAGGCTGTACAATGGCCCTGCTGATAGATTGTGCAGGCTGTACAATGGCCCTGCTGATATCTACAGTGTAGATTGTGCAGGCTGTACAATGGCCCTGCTGATATCTAGATTGTGCAGGCTGTACAATGGCCCTGCTGATAGATTGTGCAGGCTGTACAATGGCCCTGCTGATATCTAGATTGTGCAGGCTGTACAATGGCCCTGCTGATATCTAGATTGTGCAGGCTGTACAATGGCCCTGCTGATAGATTGTGCAGGCTGTACAATGGCCCTGCTGATATCTAGATTGTGCAGGCTGTACAATGGCCCTGCTGATATCTAGATTGTACAGGCTGTACAATGGCCCTTCTGATATCTAGATTGTACAGGCTGTACGGGGTCATGCTCATCTTGTATTGTGTCCTGTACATGACTGCTGCTGTTCACTGTGTTAGTCTGTAGTAAATATGTACATGGCAGCATGTTAGAGAATATCTTGTCTGCGCCTGTTTTATCCAATTCACCTTGCTCGAGATTAGAAGTACATTGTGTACGAGTGTATAGTTCATAATTCTAATAGCTTTAATTGAGTCACTAACAGTTCGCTAACGCTGCTCTAACAATGCCGAACCTCAGGGAGCTCAGCGACCACTACGAGAATTGCATCAAACTATCGGTCGAAGGGAAGATCTCTTCCAAGAATGCCTTCGCATTGCACCTGATCGACTACCTGCAGGGCACGGTGAAGGGCATCGACAATTTCCAGCTGGCCAGCAGTTCGCTGGACGCCGGCGCCAAAATCTACGCCGGCCGAGTGGACGCCGTCCACCGCGAAGCTTACAAAGTCATGGGCGGACTTGGCCGAAACGATGCCAACCCGGCTGCTGCGGACTCGGACGGTGATGAGGAGGCCGGAGGAGGTAGGTGGAAGTGCGAGTAGCTCAGTGCTACCTGAGCCAGTTCATGTACATTCCTCTTATATCTGCACCCATTCCAAATGCACATTCCCCATCCGCTATGTACATTCCCTCATATCTGCACCCATTCCAAATGCACACTCCCCATCTGCTATGTGCATTCCCTCATATCTGCACCCATTCCAAATGCACATTCCCCATCCGCTATGTACATTCCCTCATATCTGCACCCATTCCAAATACACACTCCCCATCTGCTATGTACATTCCCTCATATCTGCACCCATTCCAAGTGTACATTCCCGATCTACAATGCACATTCCATCACGACTGTCACCCATGCGCAATGGACATATCATAGCCACCAGTCAAGCGCGTTCTTTCTTACAGAATCAATCTATCTACCATTTTAAATCGCTCTCCAGCCGCCGCAGCCGAAGTCGCAGGTGACGACGAGGCCATGCTGGCAGCCCGCGCCGCCGCCGCGGCCAAACGGCGCCAGCGCAAGCGCAAGGCCGTAATCGCTACTAGCCTGACGCGCATCCGCCTGAAGCCGGCCTCCCTACGCTTTGATGTTGACCCGCTGTTCCACCAGCAGGCGGCCGCCTACGATAACGGCGGCACCGGGGAGATGCGTCTTAACAACGTGTGCGTCATTGACAATGACTGCGAGATCCTGCTGGACTCCGATGCTACGCTCAATCTGGGCCGCCAGTCCGTGCTAGCCATCGCCAACGTGGCCTGGTCGGATCCGCCTTGCGACCTGCCCACGCCTGGAGTGGGAGCCCTGGCAACCGTTGCTAGGTCGGCTGCGCATACTATCTGCGGTCACTATGCGAACTTTGTGTTTGCCAATCCGACAGCTCGCGTTAATGGTGCCGAAAATGACGAGTCGTTGATTGCGACTGTGGCTCCGGTGGCCTCCCAGGCCCAGGATTTGTCTGCTGCCGATCCTCCCGATGTCGATATGGTCGATGACGACGACGACATTGTCGATGACGATGCACGCGACGACCACGCTGGCGTTGATGCGACGCTGGCGTCCGCGGTTGCTGATGATAACGCCGGTGGCGATGTCACAATTGTGCCAGGTGGAGCCACCAGCGCCACTGTGTGAGTGCCATTTTGTGAGTGACGTTATGTCACTCCTGTGCTAGCGTCCGCTGTGCGTCACTAGTGTGCGTCACTCTAATGTTAGTGTGCGTCACTCTAGTGCCACTGTGCGTCACTCTAGTGCCACTGTGCGTCACTCTAGTGCCACTGTGCGTCACTCTAGTGCCACTGTGCGTCACTCTAGTGCCACTGTGCGTCACTCTAGTGCCACTGTGCGTCACTCTAGTGCCACTGTGCGTCACTCTAGTGCCACTGTGCGTCACTCTAGTGCCACTGTGCGTCACTCTAGTGCCACTGCGTCACTCTAGTGCCACTGTTCGTCACTCTAGTGCCACTGCGTCACTCTAGTGCCACTGCGTCACTCTAGTGCCACTGCGTCACTCTAGTGCCACTGTGCGTCACTCTAGTGCCACTGCGTCACTTTAGTGCCACTGCATCACTCTAGTGCCACTGTGCGTCACTCTAGTGCCACTGCGTCACTCTAGTGCCACTGCGTCACTCTAGTGCCACTGCATCACTCTAGTGCCACTGTGCGTCACTCTAGTGCCAGTGTGCGTCACTCTAGCTACATGTAAACAGATTAACTCATTTTATTACCAAAGCCAGCTCTTTCTCTCACTTAACTCTTACCAGCTGCTCCGTAAGCTTCATCGATGGCCTTCGCGATTTACTATGGGGCGACGAGTCCGATTGGGAGCTGGGCGGGCAGCGGCAGGCCAGCTTCCGGCTTGGCGCTTGGACCGGGCCCGCTCAGTGGCGGCGCAAATGCCGCCTGACATCTATCGGCGGCGTGTTCGGACCGGCCAGGCTGCCAGCAGCCGCCGCAGCCGAACAGTCGCATGACAATCCGGCTGACCAGGGCGAGTCCGCTGCCGGCCCGCCGTCTGCAAAGCGGCCTCGTCGATCAACAACGGCTGCCGCGGCCGCCTTGAAGGCCCAAACCAACCGACTGTTAAGCGCCGAACGGATCGACTGGCTCGCCAAGCTGGCTAAGCCGCAGCGGACCGACAATAAAATGAGCGACTGCGTTGTGAACGCCAATATGAATCGGGTCCTGGATTTGCCGCCACCAGCTGCGCCTCGGGCCTCGACTATTGGCCCGGATAATTCTGTTGCTTTTTTTAAGGGCGGCTTATTGAGCCTTACTATTGATAGTCGGCACGTGGTTCGGTTTAGCGCCGCTGGTGAGTTTTAGTCATTCTTGATTGGTGGAGAGATTCGCGAGCTCTGATTGGCTGCGGGTCGCTTTACAATGTCGAAATTTTACATCATTGGAATCAAATTCATGGGACAATGGGATCTCTAATTAGGGAATCATACCTGACTAACAGGCTCTAATTAGCAATTAGTACCTGACTAGCGGGGTCTCTAATTGGGGATTAGTACCTGACTAGCGGGGTCACTAATTAGGTATTAATACCTGACTAGCGGGGTCTCTAATTACGTATTACTACCTGACTAGTAGGATCTCTAATTAGGGATTAATACCTGACTAGTAGGATCTCTAATTAGGGATTAATACCTGACTAGTAGGATCTCTAATTAGGGATTAATACCTGACTAGTAGGATCTCTAATTATGGACAGTGGGACCTCCATAATTAGGGATTTATACCTGAGTAATAGGATCTCTAATTAGGGATTAATACCTGACTAGCGGGGTCTCTAACTAGGGATTACTACCTGTCTAGTAAGGATCTCTAATTATGGACAGTGGGACCTCCATAATTAGGGATTTATACCGGAGTAATGGTATCTCTAATTAGATTTTATTAACTGAATAGTTTTTGACAGTGTGAAAATTTTGACGTTTTGAAATTTCGACAATGGGAAATTGAGTCGTTGGTTGTGTAGCAAGAGAGTGAAGGTTGAGGGGGGCTGTACACCGAGGCTCATTTAAGCTCCACATTGAATAAACGATGAACTCTCAGATGTCGGCAAGCAGACGGACACTGGCAGCGACGAAGAAGATTGTAGCGACGACTCTAACAACAATCGGCGCCCTGCTCTGCACGACTTTGCCGGCGTTAACGAAGACGAGGACGATCATCATGGCGGCTATGAAGAATTCGACGAAGGCTACGAGGGCGCGACGAGGTCTTTTGCTAATTTTCGAACTGCTCTCGACGCTGAAGGCGTTGGAGATAATCAGGACTACGATATGCTGAACTGCTCTGATCAGCAGCGGCTTTGGCAGCAGCAGAAGAGCGGTTTCCTAGATAATATGTCGCAGGCGCCTGGCTATCAGGTGCGTCAGGTCATGATCGACTACGCCAAGACTGCTAAGCGGATTAACGTTAAACGGCTTAAGACTAGCATGTGGCGACTGTTGGCTCAGGTACAAAATATTTGTTCGAGGCACATTGATTCTGATGCAGTCCTTGAAATTTTCCACAACATTGTTCCATTGTTGCTGAGCAGTGCACCATGATTTCAATCCTGTACACAATGATCTCAAATCCTGTACACTATGATCTCCAATCCTGTACACTATGATCTCCAATCCTGTACACTATGATCTCAAATCCTGTACACTATGATCTCAAATCCTGTACACTATGATCCCAAATCCTGTACACTATGATCTCAAATCCTGTACATTATGATCTCAAATCCTGTACATTATGATCTCAAATCCTGTACACTTATGATCTCAAATCCTGTAGACTATGATCTCAAATCCTGTACATTATGATGTCAAATCCTGTACATCATAATCACAATCCTGTACAGCATTATCTCAATCTTGTACACCATGACCTCAATCCTGTCCAATCAGCATGACCCAATTCCTATGGCGCTATCTTCTACAACACACCTTTAAAATCAGTATACTGCTGCCCAATACTGAGTGCAACCGCCTGTCATTTCCAACTGTTTGCGCTCTCTCACTAAATCCAGCCGGACGGCATAGGAATTGAGAATCAGCAGCAGCCCGCCAGCAGCAGTCAGGAAAGCGCCGCTGCCGCGGACGCCGAGGATCAATGGATGCCCGACTCGCCGGCTTCGTTTGCCAGCATGCTGGAGCTGCTGCCTCGTCAACTTGGCAGCGCTGCCGCTGTGGAGGATCTGTCCGTGTCTATAGTGTTCACCTGTCTGCTGTACCTGGCAAATGAGAAGGTGAGGACCAGAGAAATCCATCTTTCTTTCATAGCTTATCGAAAATTTTGATGGTAAAATGCGATGATAGGCTACTATCAGTAGCGTACAGAGGCCTGATTTTTCTTATCTCCCCGTGATCACCTTGCAGAAACTGGATCTATCTTCATCGGCTAGTCTAGCTGATATCATCGTGAGTCCAAAAGCTCCCGACGATCCGGAACTGCTGGCTGCGCAGGGGCTGAAACTGCTGACAGCCAAGAAAAGCAAGACAAAGATGAAGAAACTAAAGAAGCCCGCTCGCAGTGGTCAGGGTGAAAAGCGCCAATACACCCTGAACGAAATCTGGGGATCCAGCGATGAAGATGATGAGGCAGATGAAGTTGTCTGATTTAAAAAATAATTAAGATTCCAATTTTTAGACTAAAGGAAAGCTGATTAGTTTAAGCAAAAGGTGCAGCAAAACATTTCTTTAGAATTAGAATCCAACCTTGGTCGAATTAGCATCTGCGTTTTTATCTGTTTAGGTGCTCAAATTTCGAAGAGCCTACTGCTAGTAGCTCTTTTTGTCAAACTTATTTTCAAAAAATGTTCCAATTTTGTTCTCAAGATCTTTGTGTGCCTATTATTTTTCACATTTAAATGCTTCTTTGCAATTTGATTCACATTGTAGTGCACGCCAATTACAAATAGGCTTTGCAATTGTTTTTTTGTGCAGTCTAGCACTGTCTATTATTCTATTTGTAATGTGACTGTTGATCACATTGTACCCATTTTTGTTCACCTTTCAGGTGTGAGAGACAGATCGGAGTGCCAGTGCAATAGTGTTAGTGCGTAGTGTCAATGTGGCAGCCAATCACAGTGCATCTAGGAGAGAGATAAGAGTCACAGTGTTATCAGTAAAGTGCGGCAGCCAATCACAGTGCATCTAGGAGAGAGATAAGAGTCACAGTGTTATCAGTAAAGTGCGGCAGCCAATCACAGTGCATCTAGGATAGAGATAAGAGTCACAGTGTTATCAGTAAAGTGCGGCAGCCAATCGCAGTGCATCTAAAAGAGAGATAAGAGTCAGTGTTATCAGTAAAGTGCGGCAGCCAATCGCAGTGCATCTAAAAGAGAGATAAGAGTCAGTGTTATCAGTAAAGTGCGGCAGCCAATCACAGTGCATCTAGGAGAGAGATAAGAGTCACAATGTTATCAGTAAAGTGCGGCAGCCAATCGCAGTGCATCTAGGATAGAGATAAGAGTCACAGTGTTATCAGTAAAGTGCGGCAGCCAATCGCAGTGCATCTAGGATAGAGATAAGAGTCACAGTGTTATCAGTAGAGTGCGGCAGCCAATCGCAGTGCATCTAAAAGAGGGATAAGAGTCAGTGTTATCAGTAAAGCGCGGCAGCCAATCACAATGCTGCTAAAGCGATAAAACAAAGGTCCTCGTGTACTTTCCGAGCTTTATTTTCATTCTTTTGCAATATCGGAAAACATTTGTAGCATTTGTTTATTTTTTGCAAAAACATATCCTAAAGCGCACCTAATTTGTTTTCTATTGTTCTTTATTATCACTTGCTTTTCTAAGCAGTTTCGTCCAAGTTTAACATCAATTGCAATTCCCGCAAAGCATAAGCAAATCTGCATTAATATTAGCCAGTAAAAATCTCACAGTAAATTGGTGCTGTATTTTTCCAGATATTCAGTTTTTTAGTTTTGCTGTTTAAAAGAAAGCATTTTTATTTGGTTTTTCTTGCAAAAGAATGGCTTGCCAAAATACAAGCAGCTTGCTCAACTGCTTCTCGCAGCTTTTTACGCTGTTCTGAATTTCAGAAGTACTATTTGTACTTTGATTGCCAGTACAACTACAATAGAAATATAGAATTTGTAAGCATTGGTATCCCCTGTGAGACTCTTACTTCGGAGGCTAATGAGATCTCTGCACATTGTGGTACGCTTTTCTCTCAGAAATCTCCCTCATGAGATTCCACCCACAATCTCCACCCATGAGATTCCACTTACAATCTCCACCCATGAGATTCCACTTACAATCTCCACCTATGAGATTCCACCCACATTCTCAACCCATGAGATTCCACCTACAATCTCCACCCATGAGATTCCACTTACAATCTCCACCCATGAGATTCCACTTACAATCTCCACCCATGAGATTCCACTTACAATCTCCACCCATGAGATTCCACCCACAATCTCCACCCATGAGATTCAACCCACAAATTTCCATCCATAAGATTTCACCCACAAATTTCAGCCCATGAGATTCCACCCACAATCTCCACTTATGAGATTCCACCCACAATCTCCACCTATGAGATTCCACCCACAATCTCCACCTATGAGATTCCAACCACAAATTTCCATCCATGATATTCCACAGTTTTTATGAAGTTTTATGCATTTTTTTTCTATTTTACTTCAATTTTGCATCAAAATAGTTCATTATTACTACTTAACTACTTACAGCGGCAGTAGTACAGCTGCGACATGGATCGGTTTCGGGCTTCGCTAACAGCCGGGGAGTTGCATTATTTGTCTAGCAGCAACACTAAGCCCTATCGGCTATTTAAGCAGGACAGATCTCCGGTTATCGCTGCGGCTGTTAAAGGCAAAGCTTTCGATCGGAAGCTCAAGTCTGAGTGGGCCGCGCTGGACTTGTCGTCTAAGCTATACTACTGCCAGCGTGCCGACTGCTTTCCTGACAAGAGGAAGCTGGACTTCATCCGCCAGTGCAGGTTTCATGCGGCGTCTTCGTCAACTAGCGAAAACTATGATTTAGACTTCGAGCGGAAGCCTTGTGGGGTGAGTCACCGGAGCTATAGTTGTGTGTGTCTTCGGCTCAGCGGAAGCCTTGTGGGGTGAGTCACCGGAGCTATAGTTGTGTGTGTGTGCGGCTCAGCGGAAGCCTTGTGGGGTGAGTCAGCGGAGCTATAGTTGTGTGTGTGTGCGGCTCAGCGGAAGCCTTGTGGGGTGAGTCACCGGAGCTATAGTTGTGTGTGTGTGCGGCTCAGCGGAAGCCTTGTGGGGTGAGTCACCGGAGCTATAGTTGTGTGTGTGTGCGGCTCAGCGGAAGCCTTGTGGGGTGAGTCACCGGAGCTATAGTTGTGTGTGTGCGGCTCACTGGCCCCATAGTTTCGCTTATTCATATTGGGCAGAAACACTTTGATTCTCAACTACACCCTCAGATCCTCAGCAATGCTCTCAGATCCTCAGCAACACTCTCAAATCCTCAGTACCACTCTCAGATCCTCAGCAGCACTCTCAAATCCTCAACCACACTCTCAGATCCTCAGCTGCACTCTCAGATCCTCAGCAGCACTCTCAGATCCTCAGCTGAACTCTCAGATCCTCAGCAACACTCTCAAATCCTCAGTACCACTCCCAGATCCTCAGCAGCACTCTCAAATCCTCAACCACTCTCTCAGATCCTCAGCAATACTCTCAGATCCTCAGCAACACTCTCAGATCCTCAGCAACAATCTCAGATCCTCAATCACATTCTCAGATCCTTAGCAACACTCTCAAATCCTCAGCAACACTCTCAGATCCTCAACAATACTCTCAGATCCTCAGCAACACTCTCAGATCCTCAGCTGCACTCTCAAATCCTCAGCCACACTCTCAGATCCTCAGCAACACTCTCAAATCCTCAGCTGCACTCTCAAATCCTCAACCACACTCTCAGATCCTCAGCCGCACTCTCTGATCCTCAGCAGCACTCTCAAATCCTCAATCACACTCTCAGATCCTCAACCACACTCTCAGATCCTCAGCTGCACTCTCAGTTCCTCAGCAACACTCTCTGATCCTAAGGCTGAGCCGTACCTCTCAATTGTCAAAGTTAATGTCCATTAAAATATCCCAGCCGCTATCCCCTATCCATGAGCAACCCTATCCAACTCCTCATTGGCAAACAAAGACACCAAAAGCAGCTCCGGGCAAAGCTGCATCGTCTGCTTCAACATCGGCTTCGGCTTCTTCCGCTGCTGCAACTGCCGCTAGCGGCATCGGGCGCTACCAGCCGATCCGGCCGCGCCTGCTGCCGCCATTCCAGTCGCTTCTGTCTCGCCGAGTCGCTTCAGACCCGGCCGGCAGCAGCTCGGTTGACGACTCCGTACAGCTGATTGGCATCGAGTATCCGCCTGCGGCTAAGCGGCCCCGAGTTGCCGCTAGTAGCACTGTCCGGCCGCCGCCACTATTGCCAGCGTCCTCAGCCACATCAACGCCATCGTCGGCCAATTCAACTGCCGCGTTTCAATTGCCGCTGCCGCCTCAGCAGCAGCAGCAACAGCAGCAACAGCCTATCGCGCTATCTTTGCCAGTTCCTCACTACTGCGCCTATAACAGTCATCCTGGCTTCAATAATAATTGTTCGCTTCAAATTTCTCCGCCCTCAATACAGCCGCCGCCGCCGCCGCCGCCGCAATTTCAACAACCCCGATATCAGCAGCAGCAGCAATCTGTTTACAATTCTTACTGGCAATTTTATTATTCGGCCTATTGCGCCAATCAGCAGCAGCAGCAGCAGCAGCAGCAGCAGCAGCTACCGCAGCAGTCGATGCCGAGTTATTACGATCAGGCGCGTTACTACCAGCATCCTTATCAGCAGCAGCATCGGCCAGTCGCCTATACCGCCTATACTGCACCCAGCCCTGCTGGCTACTATGGAAGACGCGATGTCGCCTCCCAGTTTCCATCGGCTACGCCTCCGCCGCCACCGTCTCTTCCTCAGCCCCGGCTCAGGCCTCGATGACGTCATCGGCTTTCTACTCGTATTCTCCAGACGCTTATCTCTTTAGTAGCGACTGCGGCCTGGACGAGCAGTTTCAGCGGCAGTTTTTGTCGGATTCGCCATCGACGCTGATGCAGTATCATCATCAGCAGCAGCCGCGGCAGAAGACAGCTTGCTTTTGCCAGCAACAGCATCAACAGCAGCAGTCGCGAGAACAACAAGATTCTAGCAGATTCTCCAGTGCCGACAGTAGCGGATTGTCCGACAATTATTATTATAACTACGGTTCTTATTATGGCAATGACGGTGGCCGCTCGCCCAACACTCAGCTGCTCAATAACAACGACAACAACAACAACAACAATAACAATAACAGCAGCAACGATTGCCGACTATCCACACCGGAGTGCCCCGTGCCAACCGAATCGCGTGATTTTCAATTTGAAGACGATGACGAGGATGATGAAGAAGAGAGCCTGGAGACTGACCCCAGCGACGGAACAGCTGTGGTTAGCGAAAGCGCCTACGTTAAAGCTGAAGATACAAAGCCGTTTGATTGAAAGTAATCGGAGTTTTTTTAGATTGCTCTCAGGCATTTTCGCCGGCTTGATTTTTTGTAGAACATTTTGTACTTTTTAATATAGCGACCAAAAGACATTTATTTTCTATATCCGGTGCTAAACATTGCGTCCGCGTTTTTTTGTTGTTGTTTTTGTTTTGTTTTCACGTTTTCTCTGTAGTATTTTGAGCTGTTTGAACGATTTCTTTCAAGTCCGAGTGATCATAAAAAAGCAGGATTAACCTACAGCTCACGCTAGCATTTAGTGAAAAATTAAATAATGCTTTTTTGTCCTCTGTTTACTTTTTGTTCCTATTGTTCTCTGTGTCTGATTATGCTGCAGTGTGTTTAAATTGGATTTTTACCAGACCTCGCCAACCTGATTATTCAATCATAGACTGACGCGCCTTGCACTCTGGTTTGTACACTTAGCATTGCATGGGTGCGTTTGCATTTGACTCTGTCAGAATAGGTACTTGCTTTTCAGTTTTTTTTCAACTCTTTATATAATCTCTGTCACTCTTGCTGCTCCTGCTGGAGCTTTTCACCGAAATATATAAGTGCACAATTTTGTTCAATTAATACTGTCTGTTGTGGCGGCTGATGTTGTCTTCATCAGTTTTAGTATATGGATTATGTGAAATTATCTGTCTTTCTGCTCCCCTCAGTGTCCTTGAATGTGCCTCTCCGCTCCCCTTAGTGTCCTTGAATGTGGCTCTTCGCTCACCTCAGTGTCCTTGAATGTGCCTCTCCGTTCCCCTCAGTGTCCTTAAATGTGGCTCTCCGCTCCCCTTAGTGTCCTTGAATGTGGCTCTCCGCTCCCCTCAGTGTCCTTGAATGTGGCTCTTCGCTCCCCTCAGTGTCCTTGAATCTGCCTCTCCGCTCCCCTCAGTGTCCTTGACCCTGCCTCTCCGCTCCCCTCAGTGTCCTTGAATTGCCTCTCCGCTCCCCTCAGTGTCCTTGAATGTGCCTCTCCGCTCCCCTCAGTGTCCTTGAATGTGCCTCTCCGCTCCCCTCAGTGTCCTTGAATTGCCTCTCCGCTCCCCTCAGTGTCCTTGAATGTGCCTCTCCGCTCCCCTCAGTGTCCTTGAATTGCCTCTCCGCTCCCCTCAGTGTCCTTGAATTGCCTCTCCGCTCCCCTCAGTGTCCTTGAATCTGCCTCTCCGCTCCCTCAGTGTCCTTGAATTGCCTCTCCGCTACCCTCAGTGTCCTTGAATCTGCCTCTCCGCTCCCCTCAGTGTCCTTGAATCTGCCTCTCCGCTCCCCTCAGTGTCCTTGAATGTGCCTCTCCGCTCCCCTCAGTGTCCTTGAATGTGCCTCTCCGCTCCCCTCAGTGTCCTTGAATGTGCCTCTCCTCTCCCCTCAGTGTCCTTGAATCTGCCTCTCCGCTCCCCTCAGTGTCCTTGAATCTGCCTCTCCGCTCCCCTCAGTGTCCTTGATTCTTCATGTTTAGTACTGTTTATAGTAAACTGAATAATGGTTCAAGCATAATTTTTTTGTAAATTAATAGTTTTATTTAGTATGGACCTATTTATGAGCTTAATAAATATACTAGTTAGGATGTCTTCATTGTGTACAGTAGCTTGCTTATTAAATTATTTAATACTTCGGCTTTTTTCTAGAATTCCTATGTCTTTGTAGTATATCTTTGTCATCTCTTTCGCCTCTCCGACTTATTTGTCTACTCATATATACGAGTACTTATCTGTCTACTCATTTCTCTACTTACCTGTCTACGGCTCGTACTCATCTCTCTACTCATCTCTACTTATCTGTCTACTCATCTCTACTCATCTCTCTACTTACCTGTCTACGGCTCGTACTCATCTCTCTACTCATCTCTACTTATCTGTCTACTCATCTCTACTCATCTCTCTACTTATCTGTCTACTTTTCTGTCTACTCAACTCTCTACTTATCTGTCTACTCATCTGTCTACTTTTCTGTCTACTTATATGCCTACTCATCTCTCTACTTATCTGTCTACTCATTTCTCTACTTATCTGTCTACTCATCTCTACTCATCTCTCTACTTACCTGTCTACGGCTCGTACTCATCTCTCTACTCATCTCTACTTATCTGTCTACTCATCTCTACTCATCTCTCTACTTATCTGTCTACTTTTCTGTCTACTCAACTCTCTACTTATCTGTCTACTCATCTGTCTACTTTTCTGTCTACTTATATGTCTACTCATCTCTCTACTTATCTGTCTACTCATTTCTCTACTTATCCGTCTACTCATCTGTCTACTCATTTCTCTACTCATCTCTCTGTCGCGCCACCCCTCAGATCTGACCAGTCACAATGAGTCTCTGGGTAGACAAGTACAGGCCCAAGCGGCTGGACAAGCTAGACTATCACACTGATCAAGCCGACCGCCTTCGAGCCCTGGTGGAGTCTGGCGACTTCCCCCATCTGCTGGTGTACGGGCCCCCTGGGGCGGGCAAGAAGACTCGCATTCACGCGCTACTGCGGGAGCTGTACGGAGCCGGCGTTGAGCGGCTCCGGTTGGAGCAGCAGAGCTTCACCGCGCCGTCGAAACGGAAAGTTGAAATTGAAACTGTTTCGTCGAATTTTCATCTGGAGGTCAGTCCGGGCGATGCCGGCATCTACGATCGGGTTGTTGTCATGGAGTTGATTAAACAGGTGGCCTCGGTTAATCAGCTGGATGCCAGTCAGCAGCGCGAGTTTAAAGGTGATTTTGCTGTGTATTTGGGCAGCTGATTTGATTGTTGGTAGCAATATCTCTTTATAGATTACCGGTTATACTGGCTCCTTTTCCTGCATACAGGGGTGTCTCCTACCTGCAGACAGGGGTGTCTCTTACCTGCAGACAGGGGTGTCTCTTACCTGCAGAAGGGGTGTCTTACCTACATACAGGGGTGTCTCTTACCTGCATATAGGGGTGTCTCTTACCTACATACAGGGGTGTCTCTTACCTGCATATAGGGGTGTCTCTTACCTGCATATAGGGGTGTCTGTTACCTGCATACAGGGGTGTCTCTTACCTGCAGAAGGGGTGTCTGTTACCTGCATACAGGGGTGTCTCTTACCTGCAGAAGGTGTGTCTCTTACCTGCAGAAGGGGTGTCTCTTACCTGCAGAAGGTGTGTCTCTTACCTGCAGAAGGGGTGTCTCTTACCTGCAGAAGGGGTGTCTCTTACCTGCAGAAGGGGTGTCTCTTACCTGCAGAAGGGGTGTCTCTTACCTGCAGACAGGGGTGTCTCTTACCTGCAGAAGGGGTGTCTCTTACCTGCAGAAGGGGTGTCTTACCTACATACAGGGGTGTCTCTTACCTGCAGACAGGGGTGTCTCTTACCTGCAGAAGGGGTGTCTCTTACCTGCATATAGGGGTGTCTCTTACCTGCATACAGGGGTGTCTCTTACCTGCAGACAGGGGTGTCTCCTACCTGCATATAGGGGTGTCTCTTACCTGCATACAGGGGTGTCTGTTACCTGCAGAGAGGGGTGTCTCTTACCTACAGCCAAGGGGGTCTCTTACCGACAAACAGGAGTGAATCATTCATACATACACCGATCCTTTCCCTCTGCTAAATAGCAGTATCCTTTGCGACAAAAAACAGTTCTTTCCTATTAAACGGGGATTAATTAAGGCGCCGTCACATTCTCCTGTTTCTGTTTCAGTGGTGGTGCTAAACGAAGTCGACCGGCTTACAAAAGACGCCCAGCACGCTCTGCGCCGCACCATGGAAAAGTACATGGCCACCTGCCGGCTCATCCTGTGCGCCAACAGCACTAGCAAAGTTATTCAGGCCATTCGCAGTCGATGTTTGGCTGTTAGAGTATCTGCGCCTACAGAGGATGAGGTCAGTTTTATTGCGGGTCTACGGATTCGCTGGGAGTGGGTTTCGGTGGGGAATGAGCGCCGCTGATTGGCTGGGAGTGGGTTTGGTAGGGAACGAGCGCCGCTGATTGGCTGGGAGTGGATTCGGTGTGTAATGAGCGCCGCTGATTGGCTGAGAGTGAGGTTTGTATGGAATGAGCGCCACTGATTGGCTTGGAGTGGATTCGGTGGGTAATGAGTGCCGCTGATTAGCTGGAAGTGGGTTCGGTGGGGAATGAAAGCCGCTGATTGGCTGAGAGTAAGGTTTGTATGGAATGAGCGCCGCTGATTGGCTGGGAGTGGGTACGGTGGGAAATGAGCGCCGCTGATTGGCTGGGAGTGGGTTCGGTGGGGAATGAAAGCCGCTGATTGGCTGAGAGTGAGGTTTGTATGGAATGAGAGTTGCTAATTGGCTGGGAGTGAGGTGGGTGTGGAATAAAAGCCGCCGATTTGCTGGAAGTGAGGTGGGTTATTTTTAGAACTGTGGATTCCCCACTCTCTACCCTTACAGATTGTTCAGGTGCTGCAAGGCACCTGCCGCAAGGAGGGCCTGAGCCTGCCGGACAGTCTGGCCCGCCGCATCGCCCAGGCGTCCGAGCGCAACCTGCGTCGAGCCCTGCTAATGGCCGAGGCCTGCAGAGCCCAGCAGCAGCCCTTCGATCCGGACCAGTCAGTTTGCCTGGGCGATTGGCAGCTCTACCTGAAAGAGACGGCCAAGAAAGTGCTGGAAGAGCAGAGCCCGGCTCGCCTGCTGATTGTCCGAACTCGCCTGTACGAACTGCTGAGCCACTGCGTCCCGCCTGACCTCATCATGCGCTGCCTGGTCACCGAGCTGATCAGCTCATGCGACGGTACGCTGAAGGCCGAGGTGCTGACTCTTGGCGCCGAGTACGAGCACAGGATGCGGCTTGGCCAGAAGGCCATCTTCCATCTGGAGGCTTTCGTGGCCAGGTTCATGGCCGTGTATAAAAAGTTCATGGACGAGGTTATCATGGCCGATTGGTGAGAGCGGTTGGCTCCGCTATTCACGATGCGTTTACAAATACGACACCTGGCATTTTTACTCCGCAAGCAGTTTATTCTTCTATTGACTATTTCTACTCGTAATTGATTTGCTTTGAACTGCTCTGTAATACAAAATAACGGCGATTAATAAATAATCAATATACCTGTAATAACAGCCAGCTTTGCGCGGGTTCTGATAGTTTATATTTATAATCAGTTAATATATAGTAATAAATTCGCAATAATTATCTTCATCCTGTCATTCATTCTGTTTAGAGCGACACTTTCTGCTATACAGTGCTGCTGTGCATCTGGTCAATGCAGTCTTCTGTTAGTAGGCAGTTTGGTGTCCTGAATGACAACTGCAGTCCTGCTCGGTTGGTCTGCAATGGGAACAGAAATTAAAAGCTTTTCGTCCTCTGTTCCACCTGCGCCCCGGTCGCTTCCTCATTCCCTGTTCCACCTGCACCCCGGTCGCTTCCTCATTCATTGTTCCACCTGCGCCCCGTTCGCTTCTTCATTCCCTGTTCCACCTGCGCCCCGGTCGCTTCTTCATTCCCTGTTCCACCTGCGCCCCGGTCGCTTCCTCATTCCCTGTTCCAACTGCCACTCAGTGGCCTCTTCATTCCCTGTTCCATCTGTTCTTCGGTGACCTCTTCATTCCCTGTTCCATCTGTCCTTCGGTAACCTCTTCATTCCCTGTTCCACCTGTCCTTCAGCGACCTCTTCATTCCCTGTTCCACCTGTCCTTCGGTGACCTCTTCATTCCCTGTTCCACCTGTCACTCAGTGGCCTCTTCATTCCCTGTTCCACCTGTGCCCCAGTCGCCTCTTCATTCCCTGTTCCATCTGTGCTCCAGTCGCCTCTTCATTCCCTGTTCCACCTGTACCCCAGTCGCCTCTTCATTCCCTGTTTCACCTGTCCTTTCCAGTGGCCTCTCACCTGTCATTCCTTGTTAATAACGAAATTGGCTTCAAGCATGTCTTGCAACTGTCAATCATTAATTTATACCACTAGTTTACATAGTTTTACCATATATTTTAGCCTTGTACTCGTATTTGCCAATAAAGTACACCATCTACTTTTCTGTTAGCTAAAACAACAGTTAGACTGCCGCACATTCCATTTCGTTCGTTAGAGTATCAGATTCTGGCTTTGATAACTGAGCATCGAAGCATTAATGAGCATCTGCTGCTCACCTGTCGTACAAATTTTATTACGCATTTTCGCGAACCGGCTTTGGCTTGTCTGATTTGCTTTGATTTAAAAAAAAGCAAGACGTTGGTCAGGCGAATTTTCCCTCTACTCAAAAGTGGGCCGAATCTTTTTAGTCTTGCTTTCTAGCCAAGAAAGCCGGCTGAGCTCATTAAGACAGCTTGTTAGTCCTCTGCGGTTTCTTATCTTACTCGCAAACTGTTGTGGGGAACAGCTTTTGCACTCACGGTTCCGTTCACTGAGCTGGAGAATTCATCTGTGCTGGCAGCGTGACCCATCGGCTGTTCTCCAATAGTATAATATGCTTGTTGCTCTGAAATCATTGCAGTTCTCTTGCATAAACACGCCACAGGGTGAATGAAAGTCAATGATCTAACGTAATCTCCGATTCTCATTGAAAATATCAGATGATTCTCATGGAATCTCATCGATTCTAACTGATAATCTCATGGAATCTCATTGATTCTTATGGATAAACTCGTGGAATCTCAACGATTCTAATTGATAATCTCATGGAATCTCATCGATTCTAATTGATAATCTCATGGAATGTCATTGATTCTTATGCAATCTCATCGATTCTAATGGATAATATCATGGAATCTCATCGATTCTAACTGATAATCTCATGGAATCTCATCGATTCTAATGGATAAACTTGTGGAATCTCAACGATTCTAACTGATAATCTCATGGAATCTCATCGATTCTAATGGATAAACTTGTGGAATCTCAACGATTCTAATTGATAATCTCATGGAATCTCATCGATTCTAATGGATAAACTTGTGGAATCTCAACGATTCTAATTGATAATCTCATGGAATCTCATCGATTCTAACTGATAATCTCATGGAATCTCATTGATTCTTATGGATAAACTCGTGGAATCTCAACGATTCTAATTGATAATCTCATGGAATCTCATCGATTCTAATGGATAAACTCGTGGAATCTCAACGATTCTAATTGATAATCTTATGGAATCTCATCGATTCTAACTGATAACCTCATGGAATCTCATTGATTCTTATGGATAAACTCGTGGAATCTCAACGATTCTAATTGATAATCTCATGGAATCTCATCAATTCTAACTGAAAATCTCATGGAATCTCATTGATTCTAATGGATAAACTCGTGGAATCTCAACGATTCTAATTGATAATCTTATTGAATCTCATCGATTCTAATTGATAATCTCACGGAATCTCTTCGATTCTAATGGATAATCTTATTGAATATCATCGATTCTAATGGATAATCTTATTGAATCTCATCGATTCTAATGGATAATCTTATTGAATATCATCGATTCTAATGGATAATCCCATGGAATCTCATGAAGCGCCACATCAAGCAAGAAGCTCTCGCGCACTCACCCGCTCCGTCCTCGCGCTGCTGCTGCACCCGTAGCCGCCGCGCGCAAGCCACGGCGAAGCCGGTCAGGGCGATCGCTGTGATCAGAACAACGCCGACACCCACGCACAGGGTTGCAACGGCGACGGCGAAGACCAGCTTGCGGCTGCCGCTTCGGCTGGCGGACGCCGCTCCCCACCCCGCTGGCTGCCGCCGGCGCTGCCGCAAGGCGGCCGTGACGAGCAGCCGGTAGGTCCGCCCCGCGGAATCCACAGAAACCGCGCGATTTATCAGCCGCATCGGCAGCAGGAAAGTCTTGACCTCCAGCTCGCCCTGTGCAGCGGAGGAACTCTTTGGAGGAAGTCGCCGAAGACAGATGCGTTGACTTCCTTTGTCTGGTGGCAGCTCGAAGTGAAGCTCGCCGTGAGAGCTGTCTGGCTGAAGCGGCTGTGGCTCACCGAATGTCGCCTCAAAGCTGCCGCCAGCCAGCGACGCGACTCCGTAGCTCAGCACTGCGCAGACCAACCGGCCATCCGCGTCGACCACCGCATCGTTGACGAGATCGACAGGCAGAGGGTCGGGCGGCTCCACGCATCCGCGCTCGGGGACAGCGTGCGGCAGCCGGCACAGTCGTGGAGGAAGCTCCGGTACCGGCGGCGTTGAAAACATCGGAGGAGGAGACGATGACGGCCGACCGACATCGATGCAAATCTCGGCAACTGAAGCCGGTGAATATCCGGTGCCGTGCTCCAGCGGCAGCTCATTGTCGACACGCACCCGGAAACGGAACTGGCGAGCCTCCGCAGATGAGGCGGCGTCTCTGAACGGCGCAGCCAGCCGGATCTCCCCGGTGCTCGGGTGAACCTCAAAATAGCGCCGCGCTATCATCGATGTCATCGTCGCGTCTCCGCTGCCCGTCTGTCGGACAATGCTGAAGCGCAGGCGCCGGTTCCGAGGATCGCCGTCTGCATCGGCGGCTTCGAGTTGGCCGACGAGGCTGCCAGCTGGCGCCGTCGGATCCAGACGGAATCGCCGCCTGCCCGGCAAAATGATCGGCGCGTTGTCGTTAGCATCGACCACTTTAATGACTATGCTCGCTTCGGCGATGGCGGTCGCGTTGCTGGCTGGATCGACGGCCAGAGCGCGGAAGCTGAACGGCCTGCTGCGCTCCTCAAAGTCCAAGACTGAAGACACTCGCAGCTCTCCACTGCGCTCCTCGACGCTGAACGCCGAAGCGTCTTTACCGCCGAGTCGATAGGCGACACGGTTGTTGGGTGCGGCGTCTCTGTCCACGGCTGTCAGTCTGGGCAGCGGATGAAGCTCGACAGCGCGGCCCAGCGGCGAGTTCTCCGCCACGCGGCCGGTGTAGGCCGGCGCCGCGAACTCCGGCGCGCAGTCGTTCTCGTCGGTGACAGCCACGGTTAGCGTTGCTGTTGCTGTCAACTTCGTTGTCGTTGCGTCGCTGTCAGTCCAACAGGCGACTCGCAGCAGGTGCTCGGCGATCAACTCCCTGTCGAGCGTCGCCGAGGTGATGAGAAGAAACTCCCTGGCGCCGCCGCTGCCGGGGCCGATGCCTGGTGCGTGGGTTGCAGCTGCTGGCTGGAGTCTGCGCGATGAAGGTGTTTTCGGACATTCGTGAAATCACGACTTGAAGAAACTGATGTTCGAAGAAATAGTGCTACTATTCGGGTAATGCCCTCCAGAGCGACGCTATGCACGAGCAGAGTGCATACGAGAACAAGGACCACTAGAAGTTGCGTTTGTATCAAGACGCAACAGTCACGTTCTATGGACAATCTTCATACGCCGCCAACTTTACCCCACCCAGTCGAGGGTGGCAATAAAACTGATCCACTCTCTCCTTTCAGCAACAAAGCCGCCGCCGCCGCCAGCTTCCAGACAGCGGGAGAGAGGCTTGGCTACCACTATTTTTGTTTACAGAAGTTTGTTATTGCCTATAAAATTATATAATAAAGTATTAGTATAATACTGAATACAATAAAATATCGCTGATATTTGCCAATCGCTCAACACAATTTCTAGAGATTCCCCTAGCTCGGCTTTGTGCATACTTGCGGATTCCTCCATGAGGCGCCTATGTACTCTCATTAGGAGTCTACGGAATTCCCATGGCTTTGCCTGCGGCAGAGTTGAGCTATGCAAACACATAGGCGCCCTTCTGATCTGGGCCCACGGAATTTCCGCGGCTTTCCCTGTGGCAGAGTTGTGTTATCCTCTACTACTCGTGTTCAACCAAGATAGAAATTATCCACTTTTCCACTTTTTTCCAACACTCATTGGACGATTCCGTACCTTCAACTATCACGTGATTGTGAATCTAGCAAGCATTTGGTCCAAGGTGACTTCACAAGTGCATGGAATTCATTCAGGAAAAAATGCTACTGGAGACTGTTGAACGCGCCAAATCGGAGAAAAACTACTGTGTTATGAAAACCTTGGGTTAGCGCTGTTTAGCGCGATAGCTACAGTCCCACCTGAAGTAGCCGTTGTCTACGTCGCCCGCATCCAGGCGGCACCGGACGCGTGCTTCGGCTTCGCCTGGCGACGCAAAGTCCAGGTCCCGTGCCTCCACTGTCGCCACCTGGAGGCCGGGCGGCCGATTCTCCGGGACGTCGACGCGCTGTCGCCTGGAACCGCCGCGCCAGATGGTGACTGTCAGCGGGTTGTCGTCTAGGTTGGCAACTGACACAGTCAGCGTGGCGGTGGCGTCGAGCGGCGGACTGCCGAAGTCGCTGGCCACCAGCAGGAGCTCTAGTCGCGGCGTCAGCTCGTAGTCCAGTCCTCGCGGCGCCAAGATCTTCCAGTTGGAGGCGCCTTTCGATAAAAGATCGGAGCCGAAACCTGCACCGTCAGTTCGGTGCAGCTCCAGGTGACGCTCGGGCAGCAGATGCCGGGCCAGCAGCGCCGCCGGCAGCGGTCTGTTCAACACGAATTCAAGGGGGGGTGCAAGGCGTAACTATTAACCTGACTGCTGTTTATGCCGCCTAAAAGGTTAGATGCCCAAGTATGCCACAGTAAAGGAGTTCAAGGTCTTTTATATAATAAATGATTTAGAATGGGAAACCGACAGCTCATTCGCAGCTGTTGCGAGGCGCATCCGAAGGCTGCGTACGGCTGTTCAGCCCAAGGACTGGGGAGTCGCCACACACACCCTCAATTACCCCAGCTAATGCTGTCACCCATTTACAGCTGGGTGAACTGAAGCAATGCAGAGTAAAGTGTCTCACTTAAGGACACAAACTGTACCAGACGACCTTTCAGTAGTGAGTCCGACGCTACAACCGAGACTAAAACCTACCCTATAATGGCACTTTGACTTTGCAAGGTCCATCAAAACAGACGCACCTGATCTGACAGCTAATTCGCCCATTCTCTCCAAGGTCTTCATCCACAACTGCGAATCGAATCAGCAAGACCGGGCGGCTTGTCTCGTTAACTAAAATTGCGGTCAAGCCAGATTGCACTGGCCAGACAAACCGCGGTCGTCGATCATTGACGTCTACGACCTCCAGCGTTACCGTCAGGCAGCCGGTCAGCGCAGGTTCTCCGCCGTCCACTGCCGCCAAGACGAAGCCAAAACCGTCAGGATTGGCCTCTCGATCCAGTGGCGCTAGCAGCTTCACTGTCGGCTGTTGAACTTCGCCAGACTCGAGCGGCAGCAGACGAAAATGCCGATCGAACTGCGCCTCGTCTGGCCGCTTAGCAGCCAGCCGGTACTCGCTTATCGCCCCGTTCAACCCCGGCTCGTCAGCGTCCAAAGCGACCGGCAGCGACAGGCTGAATCCCGACGGCGTGTCCTCTGTCAGCGCGTAGCGGCGACGGCTGCCGTCTTGAAACACTGGCGGGTTGTCGTTGACGTCCAAAATTACAATCTGGATTGTATGAGACGATGAGTAACAACACTTTTAGCTGCTGTACTTGCTTGGGCTCTGGAACACCTTAATCCGGGCGGGATCTTTGCCGTCTGACTCGTGCTCGTAATTTGCAAGGTTGTAAACAGTACTTTCAAGTCATTGTCACCAACCACTAACGCAAATATAAGCGCACTGATGCATCTAATTTCGCCGCTTTTGTTGAAAATAGGAAAGATTCTGGCACTCACCTTCACTAAGCTGAATTGAGGTTGATGGAAACCCACTGGTTCCAGTCTGAGCAACCGACAGCACTCAACTTGGCATTGCGATGACTGCCCCCCTAGTGCGCCGCACAGTGCCTCTCGGTCAAGCGGCCCGTTCAACGTGAGCCACCTGCCCGCCTCAATCACAAACGGTTGCGCGGTCGCAGCACCTCGGCTCAGTGCGAAGCCGCTTTCGCTGACTGGCAGCGGCAGGTCTGACAGCTGGACGCGAAAATCGTCACTGGAGGCGCCTTCGCAGACGGTCAGAGTGGCGGCCAACTTGGACGCCCGCGGACGCCCTGCTGCTAGAGCTGGCAAATCCGCTGTGACTGACTGGTACAGAGTCAGCAGAAGTGCAACAGTGAGCAGAAGCATTGCTGTCCTCTGATTTTTCCAGTAGCAGCAATTTCTATTTATAGTGCCGCAACTTGTACGAAGCAGGCTTATTGAAGCTTTGTGCACTTGATGCATAATTAGTGGCGGCTTATTGCATATGGCACATGTAGAGTTTGACGCCTAAAGTAGAAAGACGAATGTGAAATCCGTCCTCCAAATGCTATTGGCTGAGGCCAATACGAGATTGCAATTGGAGAGTTGAAAAGAATGTTCTCTTTGCCATTGGATGGCTTGATGATTGGTCAGTGTACCACTGTTGATAGTCTGCCTTGGGCCACTTTACATCCTGTTTGAGCGTGTGTACATGCACGAGTGCCTGTGTACAGTATTGGCGCGCTTGCATTTGCTCAGGAGTCAGAGAAATGTCCAGAATTGCCTCGGTGCTGGCTGTGGGATTGATTTCGCCGTGAAGGCGTTTCGTCAGGGTTGCCCATAATTTCTAAAACGTTTTCAAATTGTAGTTGTAGTGAACTGGATTAAGTTCTCAGTGACTAAATGAGCTTACGAGCTCGTAATTATGAGTATGCTATTCAACAGATTATGTTTATATCAAACCGATAAAGGCTTAGAAAATGTTTCAAGCAACCAGCTTTCACTTTGAAACTTGACCTACCGCGTATCTGGTAAGACAAGGTGCGACGTGAGGTGTTGAGTTTGCGGAACAACTGGCCTTATCTCATCAGCTGTGCATCGCTGTGCCTGATTCGGCTTTGAACAAGAAACAGGGTGTGAAGTCTCGGCGCGAGAGACAATTTTAACACACGCCTTTTCCCAGCACTTAAGCCAGTCAGTTGCAATTCGACTGTCAAAGCTTCTTAAGTCCGGACTGACTACATACAAGGCATACATGCTTTCAGCCGTTGGGAACTTCATCCGTCGAAACCTTTTACCGTTTGGTGAAGAAAAGTGTCCGAGAAAACTGTTGTGCTTTTGGCTTTTAGCCTTTAGCAATTGTCAGTCTAGCGGTCTGCTGACCTCTGACGCGTCTATTATTTATTTCATAACTCAATAGCATGGTTCAATTCATCAACGCAGTCGCGTAACAAAAATGTCTATGGAAAAGCCATCAACCCACAACACCCTCCCTCTTCTATAGGTAGGTGTACAATTATCACTCAGGTGCGATAAAAAATTCTAGTTTTCTTGGCCAAGCGTTCGCTTCGCCTGGGTGACGGCTTGGATTGAACTCCAACCTCAGTCTGTTGCTGTTGTGCTCTCTCAGCTTGTTCTGTTCCCGGTAGTATCTCAGTGTCTGTCGATGACGGACGCGTCTGTTGGCCGTCGTCACTTGGACCGTTGCCACCGGGCTTGGAATCCCCCATTTCCGTAGTTCCGTGAGCCTCAGGTACCTCACCGATTCGTAGTTGATCGAGGTGGGTCTTTAGATTTCGTCCAGTCTCTGTGGTGACGACTGCTGTGTTGCTGCCAAGCATTTTGGCGAATCTCACAGTTCGTGGCTCATGAGAACTCGATGCACGGTAGATGAGTGATTCTTCTGGGATCCACTTGGACTGAGTGCTGCTCTCCGAGATGGGGAGTCTTATTTGTCTGCCGTTCAACAACTCGGACGGTGATGCTTGCTGCTTCCCTTTGGCAGCTCTGTAGAACAGTAGAAATCTGTCAATACTTCTTTGGGATAAACCATTGGTCTTGATTGTCTCTTTGACGGTTCGCACCATTCGCTCTGCAATGCCGTTGCTCTGTGGATGGTAGGCGGGCGTTGTGATGTGCGAACAGCCAATCTGGGTGAGCCAGCCGGTCACCGCTTCGCTCACAAAACTAGGGCCGTTGTCTGACACGAGACACTTGGGCACCCCCTGTTGTGAGAACAATCTTCTAAGTCTGGAAATGACTGTGTCGGCCTTCATGTCGCTCGTGATGAAGACTTCCGGGTAGCTCGAGTGCGCATCCACAATGATGAGTAGGTACTTGCCCTCTATCGGACCGGCAAAATCAATGTGCACTCGCTCCCAGGGGTTGTCAGGTTCTGGCCACGAGTGCCGAAAGTTCTTATTTCTGGACTTGTACGCGTTGCACACGTTGCATCGTCCAATGTAGTCAGCGATGTCACGGTCCATCTGTGGCCACCAGAACTGTTCCCTCAAAATTGACTTTGACTTTTCAACCCCAAGGTGCGTTGAGTGTACAGCTGCCAGGGCAGTTTCTCTCAGGACACGAGGCAATAAAATTCTGTTCATTCTGTAAATAATTCCATCATTGACAGTTAGCTCATCTTGAACCTTCGAGTAGCTGAGTAGGTGTGGGTCGTCAAATAGATTATTGTTAATTATGGCTGCGCCCAGGCATCTGAACTCCGGGTCCTCTCTGGTTGCGTGTGCAATGCGATCCAGCTGAATTACTCCCGGGTTGTCAGCTTCGAGGAGTCCGATCGATGCTGTCTGTGCATTCAGCTTAGCGGGCACCAGTCGAGATAGCGCATCCGACAGCATTAGCTTTGATGGTCGATACTGTATGACATAGTCATAAGCAGCTAGCATGATTGCCCATCGTTGTAGTCGAGCTGAAACTCTGGTGGGCAGCTGTTTGTCTGGCGCGAATATGTATGTGAGGGGCCGGTGATCAGTTATCAGTGTGAACCTCCGGCCATACAAGAACCGATGGCATCTTTGAATGCACCAAACCAGTGCCAGGCCTTCACGCTCTATTTGCGAATATTTTGTTTCGGCGTCAGACAGAGTCTTGCTCATGTACAGCACGAATTGACCGCTTTGTGTCAACACTCCGCCCAGAGCTCGCTGAGAACTGTCGCATTCCAGTTCAATGGGCTTCTCCGGATCAAATATTTGAAGACTCGATTGATCAGAGAGAGTGACCTTGATTTCGTCAAATGCTATTTGACACTCCTTTGTCCACACGAAGTCCTCATTTTTCTTTCTTAGTCGATTGAGAGGCTTGGTCAGTGCAGCTAGGTTTCTGATGAACTTGCCGCTAAAATTTACGAGACCCAGGAAAGATTCAAGCTCGCCAACGTTCTGCGGTGGTGTCATGTCCTGGATTGCCTTCACTTTGGCTGGGTCCGGCTTGAGCTGATCTCCTTCCAATAAGTAGCCTAGAAACTTGATCGAAGTCTTGCGGAATTCACTTTTCGCCGTGTTGATCTCAATCCTTGCTGGTTTAGTCGATGCAATACTTCCGTCTCACGAACTGCCAATTGTTCTACGCCTTTGCCGCATATCAATATGTCGTCTACGTAGGCAATGACGCCAGGAATTCCTTGTAGGACTTGGCTAATGTACCGCTGGAAGATCGCAGGTGCTGATTTCACTCCGAACGGAAGCTTGTTGAAAGCGAACATCCCAAATGGTGTTGACATTACTGTCAGCTCTTTGGAAGCTTCATCTAGTGGGATCTGGTGATAAGCTTTCTCTAGGTCCAGACGAGTGTATATCCGGCTGCCAGCAGCAGTTGCAATCACTTCGTCAGGTGCAGGCATCGGATTTGAATCGTTGATAAGATGAGAATTGATTGTCACCTTGTAGTCGACGCAAAGTCTGAGCTTTCCAGAAGGTTTCTTGACCACGACAATTGGTGAGGCCCATTCACTGAACTTGACGGGCTTGATGGTGTCTTCTTCAAGCAACCGATCGATTTCATCCTTGACTCCCTGTCTGAGTGCGAAGGGTAGCGGCCTGGGTTTGCAATGAATTGGAGTGGTTCCTTCCTTGATCTTAAGAGTTACTGGTGGAAATTCGCATGACTGGGTTGCCGATGTGCAGCTGTTGTCTACAGCGTTTAGCGTGAAATTGAGCTTGTCTCGGCCAACCAGAACAAAGTTCCTCTGCGATTCCACAATGAAGAATGTGATTGGAATGAACTCGTCATTGTACTCCAACTCAGTGTCGTGTGTTCCAAAGACCTTCATCTGCGTATCAGCGTATGTTGTCAGAACAGTGTCTGTAGGTGTCAGTTTGGACAACCCAATCGTTTCCAGATCGTTTTTGACATTACCGAAACTCCTGCCCCAGTATCGATTTGTGCGTTCACGCTAAGCATCGACCCGCTCGTGTGTCTGAGCCTAACAGGCACGGTGTAGCTATCAACGGGATGTCGAATGTGAAAACAATCCTCCTGTTCAGCTTCGCTTGCATCTACAAAGCTTGTGGTCCTTGGGCACACTGCAGCTCGCCTAAATTGACCAGATGCTGACGGGCTTTTGAACGATTTTCGGCCTTTGCCAAAACCAGTTGATTTCGTTTTGCAAACTGTTGCGAAGTGGTTTTGCATGCCACATTTGTTGCACGTTTTTCCTTTCGCAGGACACCCTCCATTGGAGCCATGCATTGTGCCACATCTGCCACACTTGGAGCTTGTAGAATGGGAGCCTCTGGTCACCGATGCTGAAATTTTCATTACTTCAGAAGACTGCGGCTGACTGGTGCAACCCTTTAGTATTTGCGTTTGTGATAGGTTCTGGTGCGCCTCAGCGATGTTGATAGCTGTCTCAAACGTGAGAGTGCTGAAGTCCTGTTCCAATAACTTGCTGATGGCAACCTTGTCATTCAAACCGAATACGAGCTGATCTCTCAGTCTCTCATCTCTGGATAGGCCAAACTGACACTTGTCTGCCTGCATGCAGAGTTGCTGTGCATACTCACGAATGCTCATTGATGCCGTGCGAGTGATATGCTGGAAATTGAATCTCTCAGCCATGACGAACGTCTTTGGTTCCAGGATGCTGGCCAGTAGTTTGGTCAGTTCATCGAAGCTCTTTTCTCCCGGCTTCTTGGGAGCGGCTCGATCTGCCAATGCGTCGTACAGCTTGGTGCTGAGCTTCATCAGCAGCAGCTTGTTTTTCGTGTCGTCCTGCCAGCCGTTGAGTTCGCTGCACAGTGTGAATCGGTCCAACCACCTCTGGAAGTTCGAACTTTCATCGAGTTTTTCGATGTCAACTTGCTGTCCTCTCGATACTTGTGCGCTTGGGTTCTGCGCTGTCGCTGTTGCCGACTTTGTCGCTTGGACTGATTTCGACGAGATCGCAAGCGGTGGTGCTTTGTCGCTCGAAACCGTTTTACCAACTCCTTTAGTTGGCGATGCTGGCGTACTTCCAGGCATTTTCGTAGCCTATGCTTGCCGACGCCACTGTTGTGCTTTTGGCTTTTAGCCTTTAGCAATTGTCAGTCTAGCGGTCTGCTGACCTCTGACGCGTCTATTATTTATTTCATAACTCAATAGCATGGTTCAATTCATCAACGCAGTCGCGTAACAAAAATGTCTATGGCAAAGCCATCAACCCACAACAAAAACGACGCGCTGAAACCTGTCATGTCGGGATTCCAGTCCTTTATACCGATGCGAAGTATTTTCCGGAATGGGAGGAAACGGAGGAAGGCCTGCGTGGCAGCGGGGACTTCCGATAAAGAGATTTAGATGCCTGATCTGCGCCCCTCGCATCTCAGCTTTACGACGCATCGCCATGTTCGATGATCGAATTGCAACTCAACTCGCTTGCAATTCGCTATCTGATGCCACAGTGTGCACTGTAAGAAAAGTGCAAAATCCTCTGGCTATACATCTGTTGGAACTGCACTTTTGTCAGTCTCCGATAGGGCTCGGCCGGCCAGGAAAAGTTGGGACAGTCGGGAATTCAGTTCAAGAACCAGGAGAGGCTGCATGAAATTAGTGATGTTATATGACCTCCTTTGTTTATTTTTAATAGAGTATAGTGAGGCAGAAATATTATAAGCCTGTTAGGCCTTTGCATAGGACTTCTCTAGACATGGCTGCTCAGTCAGGAGCCACTAGCTAAGCTGCTAGGTGATATCGAGCGCCTGTCATTCTTAGCATCGCAGCTATGGCTCGAGAGAAAGCGGTGGTGACGTGTCGATCAACAGCTGCCCGATTAAGAAGTACAGTTTAAGAGTTTCTTCCCGACTGCGACAGGTTTGGGAAGTTCCAGTTGTAATCCGATAATTAAAACATTACACTGTAATAGAGAGCCTTTGCGACAGAGCAGCTCAGCGGTAACGCGTTCGACTCTCCAGGCCGGGTTTGTTTCCGCGTGTGGCCGCAACAAATTGCCTCAAATGGCCTCAAATTAGCACAGAGTGTGCACTCCTGACGATCGGAAAGCCAGGACCGCTGCACACCCTGTGCGAGTCTGTGCCTGCGGAATCAACAAGACCATTTGTCTCCTAGCTGGTGACAGGGTCAGTGTCCTAAAGACTCGTTTACAGTGCCATAAAATGAGCCGTTGGATCACACGAGATATGGTCAAAGTGACGACAAACTATGTATACAAGCCGTGTGACCGACTTGATTTGATGGCAATGTAAACGACCCTTAAGCCAGCTTCAACAAATTAATCGTAGTTAAAGCATAGTCCAAAGTCTGAACCCCGAAATTGCACGAAATCCCATATGAAGCGAAAAGTCACGAAAACAAGTCGTCCAACAGTCGTTGTGTTAGCGCTTAACTTTCTACTAACTCAAGTAGACTAAACAGAGTTGTTAGAAATGCGAGATGCGATTCAAATTCATAAATTGATGCAGATGCGCTTTAGACGCAACTCAGTTATTCTAAAGCGACTCCAGCACGCCTCAGATACGACTCTATGGCCCCAGAGACATTATAGAAGCGCCCCAAAGTCTCTTGCGTCGTCCCATGCAGTGTCGTTTGAGAGTCGCAACTCTTTGACGACTTTTGGGCGACTTTCACTGTTACATACTCGTATATCGTTGTCTTAAAGTCATTTAGAGTCACTTCTTTCCTATTTTACCTGCGTTACCTACAAAGACTCTGAAAAGACTCTGGGGGCGACGCAAGTGACTCTGGGACGCTGGGTTTATATAAGCTTTGCGTCCAGATGCAATTAAAGGTGCTTTCAGAACAAAACTTTATGCTGCAGTGAAGTGTCGAGCCTTTTTCCACTCATTTTTTCTATAAAAAAACCGCACGAGGAAGACGCCATCCCCACTCTTGACAAATTTTTCGATGCCTAATTCTTCGAAACACTTGAAGCTTGGGTGCACACAATTTAACAAAATGCAATAAGAATCCAGTTGACAACGGTCATGACTATAAAAATATTCAAAGATGTATAGGATGTTTCAATCAAAACTAGGGGTTTTTACATTTCCAGCATCAGCCAACCAGGACTTTAACGAAGCACAAATAAAATAAGTATAACTTCCCACATGATCCAAAATGCACTCAATTTTCACTGCGGCTCAGTAGCACTCTGAGTCCCGCCCATCGGAAGACTATTTTTACCATGAAATTGTGAGTGACATGGCGATTTTGACCACTTTGATCAATATTTCAATCAAAGGAAGACAAGAATATGAAGTGTGATAAATGAATAATGTTTTTCCGTTGTATACTTTTCTAATTAAAAAATAATTAGAAATATAATTTAAGAAGTACTCTGAGCGTGGAAATACGGTACATCAACATCAGCAAATCAAGACGGCAGTGGTGGGCAGAGTCCGGTCCGTGTCCGAGGTCAGTCGGTGCAGCGGAGCACCTGCGGCCTACTTGCCTGGGAACGGCAAGTGGCGGTAGATCCTGTAGGCAGTGCGAACCACGCGGTACACCCGCCTCCACCTGATGCGGATGCGACGGAATCTGATGCGCCACTTCTTCTGCAGCTCAGCAGCCTTCTCGTCCGTCATCTCCGGCTCGTCCATGTCAGCCAGAGCCTCCAGAGCCGCCATCGACTCCGCGTCCTCCTCCGACATCTCCTGGCTGGGTCTGGCGACGGCCAGAGCTGCGCACAGCAGGAGTCCGAGAACGAACTGCCACCTCATGCTTGCTTGGTTGAGTTGTGTAGTCTGATGAAGCTGAGAAGCTGAGAGATATCTCGTTTGCTGTTGGTTGAGTTCTGCTCTCTCAGGCGTCTCATATTTATGCAGAGAAACTCGGCACGTTTTTCCGCAAGTTGTTCTTTTTCTGTTTTCGCAATGGCCTTCACGAGCGGCTGCTCTCTTTTAGACTCAGGTCAAGAACAATGAAATTGCTTTCATATCTTTGAACGCTGTTGCAATTATCATAATTGGGCACTTCTCAAGCATAGAGTGGCATTGACCGCAGCTACTGTTAGCCATTTTGGCATTGTATTTCCCTGCAAAGTTTCGTGGAATAAAAGCCGTATTTACGTAGCCAGAAAACCTGCCACATAAGATAGCAATTTGCTCTTATTATGGCCTCGAGTTCGTTGGCACTGCAAGTTCAGATGAAATTGCACTGCATTATTGATGCTTACTGAGAAGAACTGCATGGAACTGCAATCTGATTCGATTCAATCTGCTTCGACTGGTTCTGCTCGGAAATTTCCTATCGAATTGAATTCCTTTATGATTTGCTTATCGCTTTTGCAGTTCAGTTTCCAGTCTGAATTACGAACGGATCTCATAATCGTATTAACCTTGGTACGATATAATGCTCCTATTTTATTGAGTTTTTTACCTGTACGAATGCAAGAGCTGAGGGCACCCTGCCTCAATGCATTGTGGGAGACCACGGTCATCAGTTCCATGGAGCTGTCACACGATAAATACAAAGCCAAAGCATTGGCTTTCCAGCCTCAACAGGGTGATATGGTACATTGTCACTTCTGCAGCAGCTACCTAAGGGCAGCTAGGAAAGCAGCAGTCTGTGCCTGTCTGTGCCTGTCTGTGCCAGTCTGTGACAGTCTGTGCCAATCTGTGCCTGCCTGTGCCTGTCTGTGCCTGTCTGTGCCAGTTTGTGCCAGTCTGTGCCAGTGTGTGCCTGTCTGTGCCTGTCTGTGCTAGTCTGTGCCAGTCTGTGCCAGTGTGTGCCTGTCTGTGCCTGTCTGTGCCTGTCTGTGCCAGTCTGTGCCAGTCTGTGCTAGTGTGTGCCTGTCTGTGCCTGTCTGTGCCTGTCTGTGCCAGTCTGTGCCAGTGTGCGCCTGTCTGTGCCTGTCTGTGCTAGTCTGTGCCAGTCTGTGCCAGTGTGTGCCTGTCTGTGCCTGTCTGTGCTAGTCTGTGCTAGTCTGTGCCAGTCTGTGCCAGTGTGTGCCAGTATGTGCCTGTCTGTGCCGGTCTGTGCCAGTCTGTTCCAGTCCGAGAACGAACTGCCATCTCATGCTTGCTTGGTTGAGTTGTGTAGCCTGATGAAGCTGAGAAGCTGAGAGATATCTCGTTTGCTGTTGGTTGAGTTCTGCTCTCTTAGGCGTCTCGCATTTATGCAGATAAACTCAGCACGTTTTTCCGCAAGTTGTTTTTTTCTGTTTTCTCAATGGCCTTCACGAGCGGCTGCTTTCTTTTGAGTCTTTAGGCCAAGTGCAATAAAAAATTTTTACCGCTTTTTCAATTGTCACCGCTGGGCGCTTCTCAAGCATAGGGAGGGGGGCATTGACTACAGCTGCTGTTAGCCATCTTTCTTTGCATTGTCTTTCTCTGCACAGCCCTTCGCCCTGCCAAGGCCGCTTCGTGGAATGCAAGCCGTGTTTACGTAGCCAGAAAACCTGCCACATAAGATAGCAATGTGCTCCTTTTATGGCCCGAGTTCGTTGGCACAGCAAGTTCAGATGAAATTGCATTATCATATAGTTTAGCCAACAAGTGAGTCAAAATAATGGAGATTTTACCATAGACAATTGACAATTAGGGTGCAATAATGCGCCAAAAATGCACGCTGGCGGCTTTCAGCGTGCAAGAATGCAACAACACAAACTTTATATTTTACGAAAAGCAAACGTAGCAAATATTTGAACATTTTTAACGAGCTCTTTGTCTAGTAGTCAGTGCTCAAATAGTAACTCGAAAACTCAGTAACTCACTCAGTATTCATCAGTACTCACTGATCACCGAATTTGAAGTTGCAATTGCTGAAACTACCACTCAGATGAATATGTAGCTCCGGTCGAACAGTATCGGCCGAAGATGCTTGAACGTCAACCTTGACATTTTGGACTGACGTCGTCATTCCAACACTTGCCACCCGCTTTGGGACCTCGGAGATAGACGTAGCATCCCCCGCCGAATCCATATCGCCAGATGGTCCGACGATAGCCACAGACTTATCGTTGGTCGCAGAAGACGAACTGGCTCCATACAGCGATGCTGACAACGCGTCGGACATCTTGCCCAGTTCGCTCGCCTTGCGCTTGCCATTTGTTAAGTAGCTAACGAAGAGTAGGTAGGAGCGGCTCATCATCGAACATCGTCCGCTCGATCAACGAATTTCTGTCCATGAGCTCTACATGCTTCTCGATTTCCGCCGTAGTCAAGCCGGTTATGCAATTGTCCGGGAATTGAGACAGATGAATCATGTTTTCAAATGAACGCACACTGAGACGAAAAAATATCGCGCTGTAGTGGAGAGAAAGATGTTCCTTGCCTCCCTCAACCCTGTTCTTTGCAAATTGCCATAGACAAAAATGAATAGCCACTGTTGGCTAGTCTATATGATAATAGAGACACGCGCACTCGTGGTCCTAGGCGTTGTTGCACTTGCAAGCCGTGCACTATCTTTCCATTGGCGCAAATTCATTTATGCCACACGGACGTGACTACATACATTCAAATGCATTAGCATTTACTTTTTTGCCGAAACCCCTCGCGAGAATCATATGCAGTATGGCGTATTTTTGTGTAGCAATCGTGTAATAAAGCTCGATTTCAGACTATTGCAAAAAACACTCAGTGAACCAGCAAAGGTGCTAGCTATTTCTGTAGTGGGACGCCTTCCGAAATAGAGTTCATGGTCAGGTAGTGGGTGACTAAACCGGCTCTCCCACTTGGCTTTTCTTAGAGCCAACGGCCTTCACACCAATAGGAGAGGAGATTGGCCCCACTGATTTGTGTTCTAAACACCCATGAAATGACAACGACAACCAATCATATACCGAATCGATCTAGCACGAGTCAACAACGGCCGCGCGCTGCCAATTCTGAACTCCCTGGAAATGGACTCCCTGGAGTGGAAAGTAAGGGAAGGAGACTGGTGAAGGTACATGTAATCACCACGATTGTTACTTGTTGGAATGTGCGATCGCTGCGTCAGAGTGGAAAGATGGAACCTCTGGCTGAGATGGCCTGACGGACTGTAAAAGCCTTGGAAGGCCTGAGATGCGTTGGAAAGAAATCGGAGAAGGAAAAACAGAGGCAGGACACAAAGTTTGATTTGAAGGCATGAATGACAAAAGAGCATTCACTATTTTCTAGTTCATGGTTAACCAAACTCTATTTCGGAAGGCGTCCCACTAATTAGTGACAAAATATAATTGCAATAAGGGCTGCGGGAACAATGTGAAAATGCTACGACCTACTGATCGATGACTGCGGCGAGGATGTGATTGTCAAACTCTACGAAGACCTGGTGAATTTTACAAGAGCAATTAAAAGGAAGGACGTTTTGGTGGAGCAAGGAGACTTCAATGCGAAAATTGGAAAGGACGCTGTGACGTTGCCAGTTTGAGGTGGTCCCGCAAAAGGGCCGTTGGACTGCAGTTTCTCTACAATTTTTCATTTTAAATTCTCCAATAGTTTATTTTAACATTTACTCGTAGTAGCGCCCAACGAATCTGTGTCAATTGCTAAATCACTGCGTGACTTTGCAATCCTCGCGCGCGACCGTAGAAAACTTGCACGATCGATAATTTCAAGTTCTCCCGCCAGCCAATGAAAACTCTCCGCGTGTATTATGCTAACCCTTCTGCGCTCTTTATTAAAGTTGCTGTATGTTGAACGACAGGAATGTCAATTAATAAGATGAGCTGAAATATTTTAGCCACAACTCCTTAATTATACCTGTAGTTCCTTGCATAGCTGCTCTATTGAATGCTAAAACTGCAAAACGTTTCGACATGGTGAGAAAAACTTGCAACAATTAGTTTATATAATAGACGAATGTGGATGTGCATACACTGTACAATATTATAATTAAAACCGTTGTGTCAGGACGTAGCACACTCCTATGGAAACTTACGGTACAACCATGCAACGGTAACACCATTGTCTTTGATTCAATGTTTATAAGCATTTCACGTGAATTTTGCTACTTAATTAATTTTTGAATGTTTTACAATACACACTATAGGGCCTACACTGAAAACAAGTTTGTAATTTCAATTATCCATTCACTATATGATAAACATGTTATTCTTCGTACTAAAAATATTGTAAACTCAGCATAAAAATTTGTTGCATTTCTTAAAATAACTTTTAGCTTTCTATTTTCTGCTGTTTCAAGCGTAAAGCCTCAGCTGAAAAATAAAACCTATGAAAAATATTAGTTCCTAAAATAATTCTTAGAATGCTACGTAAAGCATAATTTAATTTAAACTCCTATTATTCCAAGAAAACAGCAATGCAAACAATTTATAAATGAGTCGAATCGATGCTATCTGAATCCAAATAAAACTAATGATGTAATATATTAAATAATATACTAACAGTCTCTAGTCTCGTATAAGACGATGTGCGTTTAAAAACCTAATTAACTAAGTAAATATAAAGTTGCACACGATTTTTACTATATTTTGTAAGGGATGACTTGGTTGCTCGTGGCTTGTGGTACTGGTAGGTAGGTCTATTCTATAGGTCTATATAAGCCTATGGTATGGGCTATGGCCTACCAGGAAGTCTGATCTGAGGGGCACTTCCCACCTGGCTGGATCTAGGGGTAAGGAACAGTTGCACTGCCTAGGACATAGCCGATAAACATTAAAAGAAATGGTGCCTTTGACTGGTGACTTTCAGTCAAATTTTATTGGTCTTCCTCCAGGCTCCATGACCTGGATGGCCCCTTATGTTATGGGCATGGCTTACTGAATGCCAATAAGGGTCTATCTCCCTCTTAGACAGTCTAGCTAACAAATGAAATTGAATTATTAAAATGCAATAATAGAAATTGAATTCATTTAATTTTGTCAATGGCTATATATAATATAATGTCGGCCTAGTTGTAGACTTGTAGCATTAAATCCTATTTTAATAGCTAGGTCTATAACTATATAGAGATCTCAGATCTAGTAGGCTTAGCCATCTCACTTATTTTTGATATTTTTTATTTAATCAATTTATATGCTTAGTCCCCTTATATATTGTTTAACTTTTATAGTTTTATCCTATACTTTAATTGATAAAAATAAATCTAATATAGCTAAGGAAAGTAGCAAAAACTTTGCAATAATACCTAGTGGAATAAGCAACCCTTACTATCCCATTATATCTAGGCCTATAGACCACCCTGTATCTAAGTTGCAATATGCCTAATATCTAAAAATTTAGTCTTAGGTTTAAAATGCATAAAAGGACTATAAAAGAACATTTTACCATTTTTGCTATAACTAATGCCTAATCAAGCTACTTGTTTTTCTTATAATAGACTGTGATAGGACCTATTCTGGACTAAAGCCAAGGTAGCAAATGTTTAATTTATTTGTATTTTTTATATGGATTAATGCACATCATTGTCTTAACTCTTGACTCTCATACAAAGGCAATAGAGCAAGAAGCAATAGCTTTGAAACATGGTGCACAGATGGCGCACAAATGGCACATAGATAGCACACAGATTGTCCCAAAAAATTATTCTGGTGCACACTATGCCACTTTCTTGACTTTGGACCTAGGCCCCTATTAAAAAGAAAAACAATCAAAAATGAAAAAGCCATTTCTCTGAAAACAATAATAGTTTATTATCATCCAGTGAAAATCCTTATTGTCTCTAACTATCCCAGGTCCAATTTTTATAACATTTTTTACCAAACCCAGCTTCCTAGTATCACTGTGAGCAGAATGACCTATCATTTGAATACATAAGTTATTCAGGTTCCACTTTATGAGCTTCAGTTGATAGGCCCTTACTTTGCTTGCTATCTTTCAATTCATGATTTTTAGGTATAATATACTATATATCTTGATTTTGATATATCATGTAATAATATATACCCATGCTAAAATTTTATATTCAAAATTGTTATTCAGACTCTTTGATTAGGCTCTTAGTTGAGTTTCTTGTATGTTCTATGACCTTGCTATATCCTTTAGTAGATGCTATGTATGCTTCTTAATGTATAGTTCATTTGTACTTTTTCTTTAGATTTTTATAATTGTAACTGTCAGTATGCTCATAGCAATTGACCTGATTCTTTTTATACACCAAATTCTTTTCTGGGATATATATGCTCAGATTTAACTTCAAGCATTAACAATTCATTAACTACAAAAGCTTTATTAGATACTCCAATAAGCTTAGCTATAAATTACTTAGAAAGAGGCAGGATGGGTGGACAGAGGCGCAGCGCTGCTGAAGTGAATTTTACAAGACTGGCCAGGCGCATGGAGGAGATGGTGCGAGACAGGGCTGCATCTGGTTGGCGATTTGGGCGCTACCTTCAGGTTAGTAGTGTCTATTAGTGTGTAGTGTCTATCTCGAATGAGGATAAAAATCTCATGATGGGGATATCTGGCCAATCTCAAATGAGGATAACAAGTCAGGATGGGGATATCTGGCCAATCTCAAATGAGGATAAAGATCCCAGCAAGTCAGGATGGGGATATCTGGCCAATCTCAAATGAGGATAAAGATCCCAGCAAGTCAGGATGGGGATATCTGGCCAATCTCAAATGAGGATAAAGATCCCAGCAAGTCAGGATGGGGATATCTGGCCAATCTCAAATGAGGATAACAAGTCAGGATGGGGATATCTGGCCAATCTCAAATGAGGATAAAGATCCCAGCAAGTCAGGATGGGGATATCTGGCCAATCTCAAATGAGGATAAAGATCCCAGCAAGTCAGGATGGGGATATCTGGCCAATCTCAAATGAGGATAGCAAGTCAGGATGGGTATATCTGGCCAATCTCAAATGAGGATAGCAAGTCAGGATGGGGATATCTGGCCAATCTCTCACCCTCACCCATGCTCTGCTCAGTCCTTACGCACTCGCCTGGGCGACCTAAAGCGGCTGGAAGGCCCTCTCCGGCCGGACGAGGCTCGGATTAAGTACTACGAAGAACGCCTGACAATGCTGCAGTCCGTTCTGGACGCTGAGCAGCGGTCGGCCAGTCTGCAGGAGAAGACCGACCTCCTCTCATCGGTGCCGGCGCCAGTAGCCGCTGCTGCAGCAGCCGCCGTTTCCGCGGCAAATTCCAACGGCTCAAGCGGCGGCGGCACTGAAGCGCAGACCGGGGCTGCTCTGTCTTCGTCTGGCGGCGGCGTCGACGAATCAATCGTGCGTGACGTTCTGTTCTCCAAGGACGTGCTGGCACTGAGCAAGGCGCATTTGGAGGTGAAGCTCGGGGGTCTTTACTGACACTCACCCTTAAACTAGATGGAACCCTTTGACCCAGGTGGTCACCCCTTGACCCAGATGGTCACCCCTTGACCCAGATGGCCACCCCTTGACCCAGATAGTCACCCTTTGACCCAGATGGTCTTTCTTGACCCAGATAGTCACCCTTGACCCAGATGGTCGCCCCTTGACCCAGATGGCCACCCCTTGACCCAGATGGCCACCCTTTGACCCAGATGGTCTTTCTTGACCGAGATAGTTACCCCTTGACCAAGATGGTCGCCCCTTGACCGAGATGGTCACTCCTTGACCCAGGTGATCACCCCTTGACCCAGATGGCCACCCCTTGACCCAGATGGTCTTTCTTGACCCAGATAGTCACCCCTTGACCCAGATGGTCACCCTTTGACTCAGATGGTCACCTGCTTTTACTCACCAATGTCTAATCTTTTAGACTCAAGCCCGCCGCGAGCTGCTCAGCTTCAGCCAGTCCGAGCACCGCTCCAAGCCTCGGCAGGACGCTCCGGTCGTTGCGCCAGCAAAGCCGGCAGCAGCCTCGGCAGGTGCGGCAGCAGACGAGGAGCGCGCCCTGCAGGACAGCGTCACCGAGAACATGCTCAGCTTGGCCAGGTCGCTTAAACAGTCCGCCCGCATGTCTGGGGACACTGTCCGAGCCGATCTGGACAAAATCCGTCAGCTGTCAGACCTATCGGACGTGAATTACGGCCGGCTGAAGTCGGAATCGGGCCGGCTGGACCAGCAGCTGGCCCGGCAGTGCAACTGGCTGCTGTGGTTCATGGTTGCGCTAGTTGCTGTCACCTTTGTCGGCATGGTGCTGTTTATGCGACTGTTTTCTAAGAAAATCAGACCCGCGTCTAGCGTGTGAGCGCGTGCAATTCGATTGGAATTACTTTGGTGATTTTTATTGACTTGTTGATAAATTTGTAAAAATATACTGTTTAAAATATTAAATTAACCAGATTTACGCGTATTTAAAGGTGCACTGGTGACTTGTTGACACAGAAACTATGCATTATTCATATTCTACACTGCATATTCTTAATCTTAAGTAGTTGACGGATTAAATTACTGTAGCTAACATGGATAAGTTAAGAGTGCCAACGTTTAATCACACATCAGGAGCACGTACACTCGCATCGTGACCCGATGTGTGTCTGGTGCCACCTTAGTGAGGCCTTGGGTGATGACCCTATGTGTGTGTCTGGTGCCACCTTAGTGAGGCCTTGGGTGAATGACCCTATGTGTGTGTCTGGTGCCACTTTAGTGAGGCCTTGGGTTAATGACCCTATGTGTGTGTCTGGTGCCACTTTAGTGAGGCCTTGGGTGAATGTACAGTGACCCGATGTGTGTGTCTGGTGCCACTTTAGTGAGGCCTTGGGTGAATGTACAGTGACCCGATGTGTGTGTCTGGTGCCACTTTAGTGAGGCCTTGGGTGAATGACCCTATGTGTGTGTCTGGTGCCACTTTAGTGAGGCCTTGGGTGAATGACCCTATGTGTGTGTCTGGTGCCACTTTAGTGAGGCCTTGGGTGAATGACCCTATGTGTGTGTCTGGTGCCACTTTAGTGAGGCCTTGGGTGAATGACCCTATGTGTGTGTGTCTGGTGCCACTTTAGTGAGGCCTTTGGTTGAATGCACAGTGATCCGATGTGTGTGTCTGGTGCCACTTTAGTGAGGCCTTTGGTTGAATGCACAGTGATCCGATGTGTGTGTGTCTGATGCCACATTAGTGAGGCCTTTGGTTGAATGCACAGTGATCCGATGTGTGTGTCTGGTGCCACTTTAGTGAGGCCTTGGTTGAATGTACAGTGATTCATGTGTCTTGTACTATACAGAGAACTGGGGTGTGTGTAAAATGATCCATTTTATGTCTTAGTTGCGTGCATGATTGTACAGTGACAGCTTTTTGCTAGGCCTTTGTAATTTCCAGTGACTTGGAATTTCCGGTTTGAATACCACTCTGCAAGCCGTGTACGCGGAAGTAGATGTCCATTGAACATTTCCTCTGTGGGACTGTCTACTTTCAGAACAGCCTTCACCATCAGAGATGCGTAGAATGCAAACATCCTGCCGCTTGCATTTGCTGTTCAAAACCCTAATTGATCCAAAATAGGTTAGACAGGACTAATTTAGCAGGCAGATCTGCCGGGAGCAAACCAAATGATTCAGTCAGCCAGCCAGACAATGATGATATTCGATCTATTAACTACTAGGCACAACCTCTTAATGCTCGATTTCAAATGTGTTCGATGAAGCTTTGCGGGAATACAAAATTTAGACTTTATTTTCATGCGCTTCTAAGTCGAGCTTAGTTCTAAACATTTGGCATGCAGTCGTAAAGATAGTAACTGTGGTTTGAAACTGTCGATATGAATAATTATGTGTGCTTTAATGATATATTGCTTCAAAGCTTAACAGGTAACGGAAGCAGGTAGTGAACTGGCGACTAAGATTAAATCAGTCGAATTTCGAGAGTAGAATGCGTCTGATGGCTCCCTAGTGAGGGTTCTATTCCGACACCTCGGGTCTGAAATAGTTAAGATTATCGGAGTCTTTGTAACCCCGTGCTCTGTTTGTTGACTCATATGAGCCTAATAAAAAAAGAAGCAATATACTAGTAAAGTCTGCTGCTCAATCGTTGCCGTAGATGTCCATGAACATGGTCAGCAATTGGAGGCTGTCATTGTAGGCTTCCTGCTCCTCCTTGGGCGCAAACTGGCCTTCTTCATCGATCTCGTCTCTCAGGATGTAGCCGTCTGAGTTGAAAGATAGTTGAAAAAGATTGTTCCTCAGCAAACTCTGGTTTGATGGGGACAAAAAACATTCAATCTTGGCTCCGCTAAGACCCAGCACGCAACAAATTCAGTTGTCATGTTGTCAGTGTTGAGCACAGCTGCTCCATGACCCACACACAGCAGACTCACACTTGCCAGTGCTGAGCGCAGCTGCTCCATGACCCACACACAGCAGACTCACACTTGCCAGTGCTGAGCACAGCTGCTCCATGACCCACACACAGCAGACTCACACTTGTCAGTGCTGAGCACAGCTGCTCCATGACCCACACACAGCAGACTCACACTTGTCAGTGCTGAGCGCAGCTGCTCCATGACCCACACACAGCAGACTCACACTTGTCAGTGCTGAGCGCAGCTGCTCCATGACCCACACACAGCAGACTCACACTTGTCAGTGCTGAGCACAGCTGCTCCATGACCCACACACAGCTGACTCACACTTGTCAGTGCCGGGCAGCCTGCCCAGAGCTCTGTTGCACTCTCCATCGTCGCCAAAGTACTCCTTCCAAATCTCCACCTTCTCCCCGGCAGGCGGATCCAGCCAGACTGACCGGGACTTGCCGTCGACCGTGAAGCGCTTCTCGGCGCTCTCTGTCAGCAGGGCTTTCTGCTTTTTCACGGCCGGAGTGCGACCGGCGTTAGAAGCGTAGACTGTGGCGATGAGGCGGCTGTCCGACATGATCTAGAAGTGCAGTGACGGGTTGGATTGCTGAGATTCTGCAGCTGCGCCATTGCATAGGTATTGCCACCGAAGCCTACCTGAAACAGCGTCTTGGCATTGTCTGGCAAATCTTGCGGGAAGTTGAACGTTCCGGAATCGGCGTTGCCCTTGGGTTTGTCTTTTTTGCTTCTGCCAAAGAGTTGAAACTTTCTAAAAAGATGGGGAAATTTATTTTAATTGTTGCCTGTGGTTTCAATATGGCAGTCATTGAAGTCTGAATATGTAAAAGATGTACTATGTGTGCTCGGGTTACAGAGATAGCCTAGAGCCCTCTGCGCACTAGCTAACTATTGTAATACTCGTAGATCGAAGACCAAATAGCTGCTTACTTGCTTCTGCCAGAGGCCCCCGCCTTGCCAGCGCCGCCTGAGCCGCAGGTGTTCTCCCCATTGTCGCCAATCTCGCTTTCCACCGTGTTCCTGCCGCCCAGATCCGCCGCCGCCGCCGCCTTCGTCATGTCGATTTCGTCGTCCGAGCTGTCGTCGCCGTTTTCAGTTTTGTTTTCATCAGTTTTGCCGCCTTTGTTTGGCCTTTCATAGGGGTTTTTAGCAACTCAAAGTATGTTTTGTTATACTAGGTTAAAGCATTTCTACTATTTTGTTTTACTAGCTGTACGAGCTATTAATATGATTTTGAATATTAGAATGGTCAATTCAGGAACCAATGTTGTACAAGCACGTGAATATAGGACGATCAAACGTACATCGTCTTCTTTGTCAGGTTGGTGGGGTGGACAGTAACAGCAGTTTTTGGCACCTATCTTGGCGCCCATGGGACTTATTTTGGCGCCGCAGAAGTCCAGAATTATAGCTCCATTTTTAGTCCATAACTCTCTCAAAAGCAAGTACACTTTGTTTCATTGGTTACTGCTAGCGCTTCTTTATTTCTCCACAAGTCTAATGTGAGGCAACTAAATTGGAGGCAGGTCCCTCCTATCCCCGCCTTCGCAGACTCCCTTGCCATAGGTTTTTTATCTTCTGATTTAAAAAAGCAGACGGACTAGCAATGCTCGCAGAGTCGTACTTTTTGCCTGCTCTAGCTGAACTGGCCGAGGGCAGAGGCAGCGACGGCTGCGTAGGCAGTTCAAGGGTGCCGCTAGAAGTCGGTGGCAAAGGTTTGCCCTGCGGAGCGACGGGAAGAGCGCTGTTCACAGGCTCAGGGGGCATAAGAGCTTCAGAGGTCGCTGGTTCGCCTGGTCCTGCCAACTGCTGCTGCTGTTGAAGTATCTGCGAATTCTGGGTTTTCTTCTTCCGGGAAAAGCTGAAAAAAGACAAACGTTCATTTTACGTTTGACAGGTTATTTAAACAGGTCGGCAGCATCGCAGCTCCTTGAGCTTCAACAAATATCTTGCTTACAAATTCGACTTCTGAAATGGGAAAAAATTGGACCGAGAGTCACCAATATCAAGTCTTCTGTCACAGAAATCCTCTAGTCATGATATAAATTTGATTGGTTATCTACCTTCTTTTCCTTGTTGATAGAAGATGCTTCGTCCGTGCCGCATCGTGTTGCAGGCTGCTGTTGCATCGTGCTCGCCGGAACGGTGGACACATCCGGGATCACCGGACCGGCATGCTTCAAATCCACGCCGGCCAGCCCGATTGTGACGCCCGGAATCTCCGTCACCTGCACGCTGATTGCCAGGGTGATCGTGAGGTTCCTCGGGCTGCTGCCGCCGCCTGGAACAGGCAGCTGAACGCTGACGTTCTTTGGGTCCACTGCCGGATCTCGCGATGGCCTTTCGTTCATTGCTTGATAGCTGTAGCCACGTGGCTGGAAGCGCCTATACGAAATGGTTTTTGTCAGGAACAAGGAAAAATGAATATAACTTAAATTTGCTTTGCAATAAAGTGAATAGTTTTTTCAATTATAGTCAAGGTAGAAATTAATATTCGCGATCTATACATGCACTTTTGGTCATATAATTAGTATTGCGATGGGTTTAAACAACTGATATACAAGTACCACTTAAAACAATTAAGTACAAGTCTAAATAAAACTTAAAATTACATGAAAAATTATTAGCATTTGTTATAGCTTAGATACCAGTAAATATTGTATTTTAAACTGAATGCGCTGGCTTTGAGATCGATGACGTGCTGTATTTTTTGCTGTCTTAATGTACGTTGTGATATATGAGGTACTAAAGTAAGAACTAATGATAAAATTTAGTGTAAAGTTTTATAAATGTTTTTAGTCTCTATTCCAACACAGTAAAAACAAAAATAAAAATAAATTCTCCATATCCACGACCACTACTTTACATTAGAAATTATGGGAAGTTTCTTTTTAACTAGAAGTGCTCTTTTGATAGCAGAAGTTTCATTGTGTTAAAGGACGAGAAACGAGAAAATATAGTTTTATTGATATCAGTCTTACCAAGGTGTACTTTCTCAACAAGAATTTTCAGAAGGGTACGCTTTCGTTTCTATAACAGTTTTCTTGAATTCCTCTAGCCATAAAATTCTACAATTTGAAACACGATAACTGATACATATTTTAAATTTACAATTTTCCATTAAAATAACAAAGTTTTACTGCCATTCATCGAATTTTAATGAATTTAATTTGAATTTTTGTAACTTGTTTAGTTGCATGATTCATTATATAGCAACACTAGTCACTTTTATTTCCTGTCTTTAATTACATACTCGGATCGTTTTTTGTGAACACCACTCTACGATAAATCTTGTCTGCAACAAACAAATTTGCGCAACAATACTCTACGAAGATGAAAACATTTCATTTTAACGGCATAAAAATCGCGATAATTTGAATATAGTTCGATCGAATGGTCATCTTCTTATAGTCAAGTTTTGTTTTCTTTGTTATAGACTGATCATCTACCATTAGTAAAGGAACCACTTTAAAGTTTGCCGACAAGAAGGTGGCAAATTAACGGCAAAATGCTGCTGTATTTATCACCTTGGTCCCATTTTGCATTATTGGTGCTCGCCATTTCCGCGCGTATTTAACGGCGCACCTTTCCGCCAATATGTGGCGCTTTACCGTTGCTTGAACTTAATTTTCTCAATTTGTGTTTACGAGTGCAAAACGGCATAATTTGTGTATATTTTAATTCTGAATAAATAATTCTTATTCTAAATTAATTATAATTTTAAAAAACTTCCGTACTGGTTTTAATTTTCTGGCCATTTGTGTTTAAATGTTCAATATAATGAGTCTGTATAAAAGCTGGACACATTGGACACACTGGACACATTGGACACCCCTTTTTTTAAACAAAAGTCGTAACTTGTTGATACTAATAATTCAAAGATTGCAAAAAGCGTATGCAAAATTGTAATAATAAAAAATATTTACACGTTTTTATAAAGACAAAGTATATATATAAATAATGTTAAAATAAGGGGTTCCAATGTGTCCAGTGTCCAATACGCTTTTATACAGACCCTTCAATAATTAATTTCCGTCCGAGTGTGCGCAAAAAAACAAAAACTGGGAATTTCGGTAAACAAAGACAGTAAGTACGTACGCACGTTCGTAGCTACACGCATTTATTGAGCAAAGTAATGACAAATCCTTGATTTGAGTGCTCAGCGCAGGAATTTAAAGCTACGACATGTACAATACACTTGTGTATGATTAGAGTGTAATTTGCCTTTTGAGCATTGAGGTATATATAGTGTACATATACGGACATTATTAATACATGTACCTTGTTATACACGCGCCCCTCTGCGAGCAACAGCTGCCAGCTGTTGCCACAATCGTCAGTCGCCATGCCGCTCTGTAAAATTTTGTCCTTCCGTAGCAGCAGGAGCTTTATATAATTTTTCGTCTGTATAGAATTTAACCCAAATCAATTCGCCTTCATATATGGGCCTCCTTGCAAAATGTTAGAGTCAATGGGGATCGAGAAGTTTGGTATACTTTTCTCTTTTCTTTTCCTAGTATTTCTCTCCCCCTCTCCCTTAAAATGGCACACCGAGGCGACAAACTCCAGTTGAATGGAGTGGAAGAACTGTACATCCGTGCTTCTAATCCGTTGTTGCTCAAGCCCCTATACAGAACTCGCTCAGTTGAGCTTTATAGTGCTCCAATTCCTGCTGCAATACCCGGCCAGCTCTACACCGAAACCGATCTTTCCTACCCACTCGTCCGGTTCAGCGTTGAGACGTACGCCTACATAAAAAATTCAAGCGCAAATATTTCCAACGCAAGTCTAAGAGACCACTAACCCTGCAATTTCCTTCCCTATAACTTGATCTCTCACTGTCAGAATTGTAAGGAATTGCACACGCGGGTTGCTTGATTTTTCTTCCCACTGTCGGTCTCTTTCCATTTCCGTACTAAATTCAGGCATATATTGGCCTCACTGGAAACTGTTGCACTGAATCTACAGATTCGTTAGAGCGCAGAAAATTCCAGACGGAAGAACTCCCGACCGCGTAGAGCAAGACGATCAGCCATCGTAGAGGCACTCCCGCAGCGGCGGCGGCGGCAGCGACAGCAGCGACTCACCAACCGGTGCCTTCAACCGGCTCTAGCGACAATAGCGACGCAGACGACTCCGACGTCATCTGGGACAGCAGAGGAGGCAGCGGCATCGGCCTTGGACGGAGCGGAAGCGAAAAACGAAGACAAATGTCGGGCAAATCGGCGGGCGTCGGCATAGCTGAAGGCCGCTGCACCGGCCCCGGCTGGAAGCGCTACGTAGTGGCGTGGCTCAGCTGCCTCGGCCTCATGGTGGTGCTGGCGATGCGCTCAGAGATGGGCATCGCCATTATCAAGATGACCAAAAAGCAACCGGAGAAGGTGGAGATGACCGCTCGGAATCACACCTACTACAAAATCGAGCTGGTTCAGGAGGTGGCCTGGGATCACCTGGACATTGGCATCATTGAGGCTTCATTTTTTATCGGCTACGCTTTGTTCAGCATACCGGCTGGCTTCATGTCGTCCTACCTGGAGCCAAACATGCTCTTGGGAAGCTCCGTGCTGATCACCTGCCTATTGAACATTGCCGTGCCGACGGCCGCTCATCTGGAGGTGCCGTCCGCCGCATTCGGCGTCACCCTCACCATCCGGCTGCTGCAGGGCATGGCCGAGGGCTGCCTCTATCCTTCCGTTCACGGCATCTGGCGATTCTGGGCGCCCGAGATGGAGCGATCCAAACTAGTGACGATTTCCTTCTTCGGCATGGCCCTCGGGCCCATTGTTGGCCTGCCGCTCTGCGGCGCCGTCACCACCAATCTGGGCTGGCCAGTGAATTTTTACATCTTTGGGGCGCTCGGCTGCGCCTGGGCGGTTGCCTGGTTCCTCATCGTGCACTCTAGGCCGGCAACCGATCCCTACATCAGCCCGGAGGAGCTGGCCTACATTGAGAGCAGCAGCGTGCCAGCCACAGCTACAGGCCAGGTGCCTTGCGCAGCGATGGTCAGGTCGCTGCCCGTATGGGCCATCGTATTTGCCAACGTCGGGCGCAACTGGAGCTTCCAGTTCAGCATGATCGGCCTGCCGGCCTATTTCTCGCGAGTGTTCGATTTGAATAGCGAGGAGGTTGGAATTTATTTAATGATTCCGTTCCTGCTCATGGCCGGGCTCACGCCAGTTGGTGCGTTCTTTTTAAAGCTTTTCAAGAAATGCCCAGTTCAAAGTCTGCTTTCAGTTCTGTCCATTTTATTCAAGCTTTTCAATTGCTTTTAGATATACTATTATAATAAGTTTTCAACCTTTCTAAAATTTGCTTCTTAACTCGCTCTCCAGCTCAGCCCTTGATTCTGCCTCTCCGTTACCTCATCCTTGAGTCAGCCTATCCGTTCCCTCATCCTTGAGTCAGCCTCCCCGTTCCCTCATCCTTGAGTCAGCCTCTCCGTTCCCTCATCCATGAGTCAGCCTCTCCGTTCCCTCATCCTTGAGTCAGCCTCCCCGTTCCCTCATCCTTGAGTCAGCCTCTCCCCGTTCCCTCATCATTGAGTCAGCCTCTCCGTTCCCTCATCCATGAGTCAGCCTCTCCGTTCCCTCATCCTTGAGTCAGCCTCTCCGTTACCTCATCCTTGAGTCAGCCTATCCGTTCCCTCATCCTTGAGTCAGCCTCCCCGTTCCCTCATCCTTGAGTCAGCCTCTCCGTTCCCTCATCCATGAGTCAGCCTCTCCGTTCCCTCATCCTTGAGTCAGCCTCCCCGTTCCCTCATCCTTGAGTCAGCCTCTCCCCGTTCCCTCATCATTGAGTCAGCCTCTCCGTTCCCTCATCCATGAGTCAGCCTCTCCCCGTTCCCTCATCCATGAGTCAGCCTCTCCGTTCCCTCATCCTTAAGTCTGCTTCTCCGTTCCTTTATCATCCTTGAGTCTTCCTTCATTGTAAAGTCTGAAGACTGCGGTTTAAGCTGAGCGAGAAAAAACGTGAGGCCCAAACTGGCCAAGTTAGCGATTATATATTTGAGGTTCTAAAAGTGAACAATACGATGTACATGAATTATGCAAACCAAGATGTACATTTATGTTAGAATATAACTCACTCACTAAGAACAAATCGATAACAATATTGCGAGGCAATTAGATTAATCATCCTTGAGTCTGCCTCTCTGTTCCTTCATACTTGAGTCAGCCTCCCCGTTCTCTCATCTTTGAGTCAGCCTCTCTTTTCCTTCATACTTGAGTCAGCCTCCCCGTTCCCTCATCCTTGAGTCAGCCTCTCCGTTCCCTCATCATTGAGTCAGCCTCTCCGTTCCCTCATCCTTGAGTCAGTCTCTCCGTTCCCTCATCCTTGAGTCAGTCTCTCCGTTCCCTCATCCTTGAGTCAGTCTCTCCGTTCCCTCATCCTTGAGTCAGTCTCTCCGTTCCCTCATCCTTGAGTCAGCCTCCCCGTTCCCTCATCCTTGAGTCAGTCTCTCCGTTCCCTCATCCTTGAGTCAGTCTCTCCGTTCCCTCATCCTTGAGTCAGTCTCTCCGTTCCCTCATCCTTGAGTCAGTCTCTCCGTTCCCTCATCCTTGAGTCTGCCTTTCCTCTATTAAGCAAACTAAACCCAACCTAAATTAGCGTCTTTCGTAACAATCCTAGAAAAATACTATAAAAATACTCCCGCAAGTATGCTAAATGGATCTTAAACTCTCCCTGAAAATTGCAGGTGGCACCCTTGCCGACTGCGTTCGTCGCAAGTTCCTGTCCACCACGGCGACGCGTCGTCTATTCAACACTGTCGGGTTCGGCGTAATGGCGGCCTGCCTAGTTGTTGTGGGCATCTCGCGCAATCTCTACCTGTCCACAGCCTTCCTGACCATAGGCTTGGGCTTCACGGGGATTGGCATGTCCGGCTACGGCGTCAACCATTTGGACATTGCGCCCAGATTCGCTGGATTCCTGATGGGCATCTCCAATGGTGTTGGCACCGTGTCAGGTGAGCGCCAGACTGTCGAACTTTGTTGGTTGGCAAATGAAACAGAGGGAGGGCTACTGAATGCAATCGATAAATTGTCGGAAAAGTCGGCTGAAAACCCTACAAGAGAGGGACTTGGATAAAGTGTCTCGGGTTTGGTCCCGAGCTCTACTTGATCGCGCTTTACATGTAGCTCGTAGCTATACATGTTCCACTGATTGACAGGTGTATCCATCATCCTACGATGACCAATCGAGTACTTCTGATTATTTTTTGTTATTCCTGCCGTCCTAAATACTTTTTACTAACGTCGGGTGAACGTCTGTGTAAGGTATAAAAATAAAAATTTGCAATGGACGTCGCACGATGTCGGGAACGTCTGACGTCGGATGCACGGATTTACATGTATAGGTGGGCGCACCTGTCTCTTTTGGTAGGTAGGCAGATGTCCTGCCCAAGAGGCTAAATGCATGTACTGGAGCGTCTTCTTTAAAAGAGCCGTAGCCCCTCCCCTGCGTTATCTTCTAAGAAGTCCTTAATTAGCAATCTGATGTGTGCAAAAGGAATAATCCGTATAGAGCATACGCAGCCTGATCAACTCAGCCGCTATAACCCCCCACCCTGAAACCGCACAGGCGTCCTGTCTCCCATCGTGGCCAGCGCAGTGACTCGACACGGCACAGCCGGCGAGTGGCAGCTGGTGTTCTTCATCGCAGCCCTGGTCCACGTGGCCACCTCGCTATTCTATCTGTTCTGCTCTTCTGGCGAGCTGCAGCCGTGGGCTGAGAGCAGCGAGTCAGCCGGACTGATTGAGAAGTCGGCACCACCTGGTGAGCAGCAGTCTGAGCCTTCAGCTGGTGCAGTTGAAGGCGGGGAGGCTGGCGAGAGTGCCGGGTAGCGCGTGCATCTCGGTTTATTCCAGGCAGTCTGCATTCATAAAAACTTATATTCCCATACTTAACTATTCAACAAGCCGGTAAATCTCATAAATGCGATACTAAAGAAGTTATAAAATCATCTGCAACGCATACACAGTTTCTATTATTTCACGTAACACTTAAGGACTCGGTATTGAGAAAAAAACAAATTTAATAGTCAACCTAAAATTGGGATCTTTTTTAGCTCGTTAGAGTGGCTAATGATTTAAAATGGTTGATTTTTTTCAATTTGATTTTTGATGCAAGAATCTTAGCTCACTAAAAACTTGGTTGACATTGTGTGATACTCTAGGGTAAGAGATAGAAGCCAGAGGGGATGATGTGTTGATAATGATAACCAATCAGAAGGCAGCGAGAGGAAGGGAGAAGAACACGCATAAGTAAGACCTTAGGGTAAAGGATAGAAGCCAGAGGGCACGAGGTGATAACCAATCAGAAGGCATCAAGATAACATGTGAGATACGAGCTAAGAGCGTTTAGTTATTGCAGAGAACTAAATTACATGACTAAAAGTTTACAGGTGAGCCAGAGAAGGCCTGCAGACGAATCTGAAAATGATTAGTTTTAAATATATTTTTGCATCAAATATTATAAACCCTAAGACGCATCCCTATCAAGGCCATCAGTCACCAGCTCATACGAGAGATTTGTTTCTCAAATTCGGTTCAGTTGGTGTTTGAGTGTGGTCCATGGGAAAAAAATTTTTAGTTCCCTACTAAATTGTACCTATTTTTATAATTTAAGTGCGCTTGCAATTCGGGCCTGTTCTTAAACTGCATAGCCTTTTAATGCCATAAGTTTCATAAAAAGCCTCAGTGATGCATTAGAGCCATAAATTAATCCTTTAATATGTCGCTTTCGCAGTGGTGCGTTAACTTTCATCACATAATCATGTTTAATTTAATCGTTATAATAATCAGCTACATATTACTTAAATGCCTGCATGTATGCATATGCTAATATATATGTTACTGTTTATTTTAGCTTATACCTTGACAAAGCCCCAAAGCAAAAACCCTTATACTGATATCATTCTACAATCGATTCTGACTATATCTCTACCTATAAAAATCAAAACTCTGTCTGTCTGTCTTACTGTATAAATGTCTTTATCTATAGATGTTGCTTATATTTTTCTTTTTGAAAAAGGCTCGCTACTTTTTCGTTTCAATGCCTCGACCTGTGAGCAGTTTTTCATGTTATAAAGCTTATTTATAAGCTTATAGATTTACGGTGAATGGGAATATCGCCTGAATATATTGATTATTTCTTGTTTAATAAACGTGATTTCATTGGTTATGAGAGATTCGGAAGCGAAAAATGTGATTTCAATTAATTGAATTGTATTAATGCACTTGCCACAGTGCAAGGTAAAGTAAAAAATATTTTTCATTAAACTAACTTAACAGTAGGAATACCAAGCAGGCACACGAAATTCAAGAACACGGGCCAACTTTTTGTTGCGCACCTTCTCAAACAAGAATCAAGTCGTCAGCCCTCCGGACCGTCGAGATATTCGACGATTCTGCCAGAAGGTCGGATTTTTCCCATAAGCGCCAGTGCATTCAGTACACCCCTGTGCGCCAATCAGCACTGCGCCTCAGTGCTGCATTGCCAAGCCTCCAAATTTCATCAGCACGTCACCACATGTGTCTGCATCAGCTCTGCTGTGAGTCCAGCAGTTGCAATTGAGTCCAGCAGTCGAGCCTTGATCGGCGAAACTAGAGAAATCCGCATCAGGGTGTCACCTGGTGCCACCTGCTGAAGGTCCAGAAGCTCCGCCTGGGTGAAGGCCAGTGACCAACGAAGTCAGAGCTGATGCAGACACATGTGTTCGACGTGCTGATGAAATTCGGAGACTTGGCAAGGCTGCACTGAGGCGCAGTGCTGATTGGCGCACAGGGGTGTACTGAATACACTGGCACTTATGGGAAAAACCCGACCTTCTGGCAGAATCGTCGAATATCTCGACGGTCCGAAGGGCTGGCGACTTGATTCTTGTTTGAGAAGGTGCGCAACAAAAAGTTAGCCCGTGTTCTTGAATTTCGTGTGCCTGCGTTGCTCCGTTCCGGCGCAGCAAAAAAAATTGTCAGGGGGGATCCCCTCTCTTGGTAGTTCTACTGTTAATACAGAAACTTACATACAGTAAGAAAAATTAAAAAATAAATTTAACTGAATTACTCGGATTACGACTTCTAGCTCTTAGCTTAGAATTTTAAATAAATTTCACCGAAAATTCTCTTAAAGATTTACGTTGGCAGCATGCAAACTTCTGCATAGAATAAAGTTCATGAACGAAAAAAAGATATGCTTTGTTATAACTAGTTCTATGTAGAATTAAATATAACGGGGCAGATTGTTTAAATTTCAAATGAACTTCATCCACACAGTTGGAATTCATTTGAAATTGCTACACTTTTGCTTTAATAATACCGGCACTTTACTGTTTGCTCTAAAGGTATGTGGATTTCTATATATTTATTATTAGCTCTAAGAATCCAGGAAGATTTTTGTCAAGAAAATATACGGACAAAATTTTGTTCTCTTAGAAAAACAATTTGTTCTCTGAGTTCCTATAAGTTATAATATATTTAATAAAAGATTAGCTAGCTTTTGAACATGCTCAAAAGAACTGCTATTCCCGTTTATAGTTTTCAATTAAAACACGCTCGTGTATAGAAAAGATCTACTATAAATTTCTTTTTTTATAACCTATTAAGGGGAATTACTAACCGAGGTTGAATTCCATGGCCTACTGTTTTTACTTTGTCATGTTTTTTTTTATAAAAATTCCAATTGCTCGCTCATATTTTAGCTTTATTACTACAACTGTCTGTAGCTTTTATCTGTAAAAAAGCCAATATGATCGATTTCTATACTTTTAATTCATTTCTTTAATCTAATGTTCTTGTTATAATCATGCAGGTAGATTTATATACATTAAGTTACAAAAATAGTTACAAAAATAGCGCAACGAACAAGGGTTCGATTCCGTATATAGGCGGCCATAGCTAGCTAAGAGCGTATATTCATTTTTTGGGCTGCGATTCACATTTAGCAAACGTACAAAACAGGAAATGTCAGCCACGCTCGGCCGCGACAAAGAAGTGGATCAGGAGGTTGAGTCGCGCTGTTCGCTGGACTCGAAACTCCAGACGCTGGAAGAATCGACTGACTCGCCAAAGCAAGCAGACGGCTGCGCCAATCTGCCCGGCTTGTGCCTCGTCATCAACAACGAAACGGTGCAAATCCGAACGATCAGCGTCAAGATCAGCGGCCTGGAGCTGAAACCGGTGGTCAAGCAGGCGGAGGTGGAGGTCAACGTCACGACAGCGGATGGGGACAGCCATAGTGCTGAGCAGCAGCCTGTCAGCGATAAGAAAATTAAGAAGAAGGTGAGCTGGAACCCAGAAGCAGCTCCACTGCACAGATACATGTATAGTGATTTGAATGCTTATCAGAATGCACAGATGTACTTATGCAAAAGCTCATAATTGATTACGTTACGCATTAAATTATCTTTCACCCTTTCAGGAGTCAATGTACGGAAGTTATTTTAAGTTAATTGCATGCTCATCGCGAGGGATCAATTAAATTAACTCCATTAATGTGCAATAAAACAGTAAAATATTGAAAACCACTACAATTATTGAATGAGTAATAATTCTGACATTGAGCTGCATGACTGCATAAAAAGCTTTTGTCTTTCTTTTCAGGCTCCACAAAATCATTAAAAGAAAAAAGTCGCCCAAGCGCGATTCATCTGACAAGAAGGCGGCCGGCGCAACCCGCGGGGGGAGGACGGTCTCGGGTTCGAGCGCCGACGGATCAGCCGGAGGCGGGAAGCTGACAACCTCGAATCGGCAGCTGCATCCGCCGTGAGTGCCGGATTTCAGGATGGGAGGGAGCGGCTAGGGGTGGAATCAGGATGGTAGGGAGCGGCCAGGGGCGGATTCAGGATGGTAGGGAGCGGCTAGGGGCGGATTCAGGATGGTAGGGAGCGGCTAGGGGAGGAATCATGATGGTAGGGAGTGGATATGGGAGGAATCAGGATGGTAGGGAGCGGCTAGGGGAGGAATCATGATGGTAGGGAGTGGATATGGGAGGAATCAGGATGGTAGGGAGCGGCTAGGGGAGGAATCATGATGGTAGGGAGTGGATATGGGAGGAATCAGGATGGTAGGGAGCGGCTAGGGGAGGAATCATGATGGTAGGGAGTGGATATGGGAGGAATCAGGATGGTAGGGAGCGGCTAGGGGAGGAATCATGATGGTAGGGAGTGGATATGGGAGGAATCAGGGTGGGAGAGAGTGGATAGGGGCGGATTCAGGATGGTAGGGAGCGGCTAGGGGAGGAATCAGCAGGATGGTAGGGAGCGGCTACGGGGCGGAATCAGGGTTGGGAGAGAGTGGATAGGGGCGGAATCAGGATGCTAGAGAGCGGCTACGGGGAGGAATCAGGATAGTAGGGAGCGGCTAGGGGGCGGAATCAGGATAGTAGGGAGCGGCTAGGGGCCGGAATCAGGATAGTAGGCAGCGACTAGGGGGCGGAATCAGGATAGTAGGGAGCGGCTGGGGGGGGGGCGGAATCAGAATAGTAGGGAGCGGCTAGGGGCGGAAATGCCGCGGAATCAGTATGGGATTCCGCGGTCCAAGAAATAACGAAAATCAAAATAGTAAGGGAGCACTTCGACTATGGAATTCGAAGACAGACTGGTTTGAAAAGGATAGTTTAGCAGACTAAAACAGGCTGGTTCAGAGGAGTGATGTAAGTTGGAAGTCTGCACAGATCTTTATGAAATCGTGCTATGAGATCTCTCACTACTCACTACTCGTGCTTTAGTTTTGTTTGATGGTGGAGAACGTCATCAAATTTAGGCTTTAAAATTGCACCCAACCCCTCCCCCAGCGATCAGCAGCAGCCGGTTGAAATTGGACTGGACCCTCCGGACGGAGGCGACGGCTCGCGCCGCAGCAGCAGCTCCGACAGCGAAGTCAGCGTGCCAACGCACGACGAGGGCAAGGCGAGGGCAGCTGCAGAAATTGCAGCAGCAGCAGCATCCGCCGCCGCCGCAGCATCCGCTTCGAACACCGTTGACAGCGAAACTGGAGGCGAGGCGACTGTGAACGACGCGCCGCCACCAGTCAGCGAGAAGCCGAAGCCACCCATCAAGTGAGTGAAGTGCGTAAGAGATCCAGGCCTAATAAACAGCCAGAAATCTAAAAAATCCACGCAGAAACTAATAAATCCCCTCAACAATCTACAGATATTCCTGATAGCAATCTACAGACATGATCCTAATTAACAACAATCTTACAGATATTCCTAACAACAATCTACAGATATTCCTACAGCAATCTACAGATATTCCTAACAACAAGGTATACAGCAGACTACAGATATTCCTAAACAATCTATACATACATGTATTCCTACGGCAATCTGCAGATATTCCTTGAACAATCTACAAAATTCATGTAGCATGTAGCAATTAATCTACAGATATTCATACAGCAATCTACAGGGTTCACTTTGAAATCTAATTAAGATTATTCAAATTCATTTAATTTAGTCAAAGTCGCTTACGACTCACGAGCACAAGAGCTTTTTCGCAGGTCTTTCACCAGGAAGGCCATGCATGCAATCAACAGGAAAGATTGAATTACTATCAGAGTATGATCATATTTTTCGATTTATCTACATGTACTTGTAGCTCGTATTAAGGTTTGTTATAAGTCTAGAAGCGTGCGCGTTTTTTCAACTTGATGCAATCACTATATGAAGTGCACTTGTGGTCGCTGAATTCACCATGTGAAATTGCAGAAAACCGCTCTCATTTCTCAACCGGAAGAAGGACAAATCGAAGGGAAGCACTGATCAGTTGCTAAGCACATCGAATTTTCCGCACGACGTGCCAGAAAAAGTGAAATCTCTTTTCGAAGTGAGTCAATTTTCTTTGCCAAATCTTAGAGATGATGGTTTTTAAATGACCGCACCTCTCTTGTCAAGAACTTCATGTAAATTCTCTTGTTTAGTTAATAAACAAAGCTTTTGCAACGGCCTCAATTCTATCGCATTCAAGCTTCTCCAAAAGAAGCAATATGCATTGAAAGGAAAAGCCAGTGACATGGCCTTTACATTACAGTATAGGATAGATAGTTTAAGATTCAGCATCTAAACAGGAAGTGTTACTGGGCCAGTTGGCTACCAACGGAGCCAGTGTAAGAAAATTTACGGTCGAATTTTTTCAATCATAAGCCTCACTGGGTTGCACAAATTTACGCAAATTGGCAGCGGTTTACTGCTTTCCAAGCTCTCTAATCTGTTACGCTTTACAGTTTAACGATGTTTGCAATGTGTAGCTTTGCTTACCAAATTGACGTGCATAGCAATTTTCCTTGCGATTACTGTGTTAAAAGCCTGGTCTATATTAGAATTAAATTATTCAAGCAACAGCTAAGGATTCTATGCGAGAGAACCAGTCAGTATGCAAAGAACTGTTAAAATGCAAGACGCTCTACTAATAATTGTAGCTATGGCGAATCAAAGAAAAGTATAGCGAAGTAAATAGACAGATTTTGTTAGGATTGGGACGATCGATTTGAGGGAATAAAAATGAGAAGAATTGCTATTGTGAAGTTATAAAACTCGAAGGCCGGATAGAGAAGCTTTGCGAGTCGCCATGCGGTTCGCAGTCCGGAGTTTGCCGACCCCTTTAATAAAACGTCAGCGACATCTGATAGGCCACATCATCCGCGCTGAGGCTTTCTACCCACAACCCGTACAGGATGTGCTGCTGCTGCTGACGCTGCAGGCATCCTTTAGCTTAAGGATTCTATCTCTTAAGTTTTGAGGCGCTTTCAAGACCTTTTGTGACAGTGTGCCCTGTTATCTTTGTTGTTAGGAAAGGAATTAGACAAAATTGATTATTGTCCATCGCAGATAATGCCGAGCACCCGTCTCATCGCCACAGTCTACACCTCAAATGCTGTTAATACACCGGCTGTTAAGAAGCAAAAAGCTTTGATAATAGAAAACGGCAAGAATAAGCGCTACACGGTCGACGGCAAGTCCCGGTCAGTCTGGCTGGATCCGCCTGCCGGGGAGAAGGTGGAGATCTGGAAGGAGTACTTTGGCGACGATGGAGAGTGCAACAGAGCTCTGGGCAGGCTGCCCGGCACTGACAAGTGTGAGTCTGCTGCGTGTAGGGCCAACGGTGACATAGGGTCATGGAGCAGCTGTGCTCAACACTGACAAGTGTGAGTCTGCTGTGTGTGGGTCATGGAACATCTGTGGTCAACAGTGACAAGTGTGAGTCTGCTGTGTGTGGGTCATGGAACATCTGTGGTCAACACTGACAAGTGTGAGTCTGCTGTGTGTGGGTCATGGAGCAGCTGTGCTCAACAGTGACAAGTGTGAGTCTGCTGTGTGTGGGTCATGGAGCAGCTGTGCTCAACAGTGACAAGTGTGAGTCTGCTGTGTGTGGGTCATGGAGCAGCTGTGCTCAACACTGACAAGTGTGAGTCTGCTGTGTGTGGGTCATGGAGCAGCTGTGCTCAGCACTGACAAGTGTGAGTCTGCTGTGTGTGGGTCATGGAGCAGCTGTGCTCAACACTGACAAGTGCGAGTCTGCTGTGTGTGGGTCATGGAGCAGCTGTGCTCAGCACTGACAAGTGTGAGTCTGCTGTGTGTGGGTCATGGAGCAGAAAAACTTTTCTGCTCAACACTGACAAGTGTGAGTCTGCTGTGTGTGGGTCATGGAGCAGCTGTGCTCAGCACTGACAAGTGTGAGTCTGCTGTGTGTGGGTCATGGAACATCTGTGCTCAACACTGACAAGTGTGAGTCTGCTGTGTGTGGGTCATGGAGCAGCTGTGCTCAACACTGACAAGTGTGAGTCTGCTGTGTGTGGGTCATGGAGCAGCTGTGCTCAGCACTGACAAGTGTGAGTCTGCTGTGTGTGGGTCATGGAGCAGCTGTGCTCAACAGTGACAAGTGTGAGTCTGCTGTGTGTGGGTCATGGAGCAGCTGTGCTCAACAGTGACAAGTGTGAGTCTGCTGTGTGTGGGTCATGGAGCAGCTGTGCTCAGCACTGACAAGTGTGAGTCTGCTGTGTGTGGGTCATGGAGCAGCTGTGCTCAACACTGACAAGTGTGAGTCTGCTGTGTGTGGGTCATGGAGCAGCTGTGCTCAGCACTGACAAGTGTGAGTCTGCTGTGTGTGGGTCATGGAGCAGCTGTGCTCAACACTGACAAGTGTGAGTCTGCTGTGTGTGGGTCATGGAGCAGCTGTGCTCAACAGTGACAAGTGTGAGTCTGCTGTGTGTGGGTCATGGAGCAGCTGTGCTCAACAGTGACAAGTGTGAGTCTGCTGTGTGTGGGTCATGGAGCAGCTGTGCTCAACACTGACAAGTGTGAGTCTGCTGTGTGTGGGTCATGGAGCAGCTGTGCTCAACACTGACAAGTGTGAGTCTGCTGTGTGTGGGTCATGGAGCAGCTGTGCTCAGCACTGACAAGTGTGAGTCTGCTGTGTGTGGGTCATGGAGCAGCTGTGCTCAACAGTGACAAGTGTGAGTCTGCTGTGTGTGGGTCATGGAGCAGCTGTGCTCAACAGTGACAAGTGTGAGTCTGCTGTGTGTGGGTCATGGAGCAGCTGTGCTCAGCACTGACAAGTGTGAGTCTGCTGTGTGTGGGTCATGGAGCAGCTGTGCTCAGCACTGACAAGTGTGAGTCTGCTGTGTGTGGGTCATGGAGCAGCTGTGCTCAGCACTGACAAGTGTGAGTCTGCTGTGTGTGGGTCATGGAGCAGCTGTGCTCAACACTGACAAGTGTGAGTCTGCTGTGTGTGGGTCATGGAGCAGCTGTGCTCAACACTGACAAGTGTGAGTCTGCTGTGTGTGGGTCATGGAGCAGCTGTGCTCAGCACTGACAAGTGTGAGTCTGCTGTGTGTGGGTCATGGAGCAGCTGTGCTCAACACTGACAAGTGTGAGTCTGCTGTGTGTGGGTCATGGAGCAGCTGTGCTCAGCACTGACAAGTGTGAGTCTGCTGTGTGTGGGTCATGGAGCAGCTGTGCTCAACACTGACAAGTGTGAGTCTGCTGTGTGTGGGTCATGGAGCAGCTGTGCTCAACAGTGACAAGTGTGAGTCTGCTGTGTGTGGGTCATGGAGCAGCTGTGCTCAACAGTGACAAGTGTGAGTCTGCTGTGTGTGGGTCATGGAGCAGCTGTGCTCAGCACTGACAAGTGTGAGTCTGCTGTGTGTGGGTCATGGAGCAGCTGTGCTCAACACTGACAAGTGTGAGTCTGCTGTGTGTGGGTCATGGAGCAGCTGTGCTCAACAGTGACAAGTGTGAGTCTGCTGTGTGTGGGTCATGGAGCAGCTGTGCTCAGCACTGACAAGTGTGAGTCTGCTGTGTGTGGGTCATGGAGCAGCTGTGCTCAACAGTGACAAGTGTGAGTCTGCTGTGTGTGGGTCATGGAGCAGCTGTGCTCAACACTGACAAGTGTGAGTCTGCTGTGTGTGGGTCATGGAGCAGCTGTGCTCAACAGTGACAAGTGTGAGTCTGCTGTGTGTGGGTCATGGAGCAGCTGTGCTCAACACTGACAAGTGTGAGTCTGCTGTGTGTGGGTCATGGAGCAGCTGTGCTCAACACTGACAAGTGTGAGTCTGCTGTGTGTGGGTCATGGAGCAGCTGTGCTCAACACTGACAAGTGTGAGTCTGCTGTGTGTGGGTCATGGAGCAGCTGTGCTCAACACTGACAAGTGTGAGTCTGCTGTGTGTGGGTCATGGAGCAGCTGTGCTCAACACTGACAAGTGTGAGTCTGCTGTGTGTGGGTCATGGAGCAGCTGTGCTCAACACTGACAAGTGTGAGTCTGCTGTGTGTGGGTCATGGAGCAGCTGTGCTCAACACTGACAAGTGTGAGTCTGCTGTGTGTGGGTCATGGAGCAGCTGTGCTCAACACTGACAAGTGTGAGTCTGCTGTGTGTGGGTCATGGAGCAGCTGTGCTCAACACTGACAAGTGTGAGTCTGCTGTGTGTGGGTCATGGAGCAGCTGTGCTCAACACTGACAAGTGTGAGTCTGCTGTGTGTGGGTCATGGAGCAGCTGTGCTCAACAGTGACAAGTGTGAGTCTGCTGTGTGTGGGTCATGGAGCAGCTGTGCTCAACAGTGACAAGTGTGAGTCTGCTGTGTGTGGGTCATGGAGCAGCTGTGCTCAGCACTGACAAGTGTGAGTCTGCTGTGTGTGGGTCATGGAGCAGCTGTGCTCAACACTGACAAGTGTGAGTCTGCTGTGTGTGGGTCATGGAGCAGCTGTGCTCAACAGTGACAAGTGTGAGTCTGCTGTGTGTGGGTCATGGAGCAGCTGTGCTCACACTGACAAGTGTGAGTCTGCTGTGTGTGGGTCATGGAGCAGCTGTGCTCAACACTGACAAGTGTGAGTCTGCTGTGTGTGGGTCATGGAGCAGCTGTGCTCAACACTGACAAGTGTGAGTCTGCTGTGTGTGGGTCATGGAGCAGCTGTGCTCAACACTGACAAGTGTGAGTCTGCTGTGTGTGGGTCATGGAGCAGCTGTGCTCAACACTGACAAGTGTGAGTCTGCTGTGTGTGGGTCATGGAGCAGCTGTGCTCAACACTGACAAGTGTGAGTCTGCTGTGTGTGGGTCATGGAGCAGCTGTGCTCAACACTGACAAGTGTGAGTCTGCTGTGTGTGGGTCATGGAGCAGCTGTGCTCAACTGACAAGTGTGAGTCTGCTGTGTGTGGGTCATGGAGCAGCTGTGCTCAGCACTGACAAGTGTGAGTCTGCTGTGTGTGGGTCATGGAGCAGCTGTGCTCAGCACTGACAAGTGTGAGTCTGCTGTGTGTGGGTCATGGAGCAGCTGTGCTCAACACTGACAAGTGTGAGTCTGCTGTGTGTGGGTCATGGAGCAGCTGTGCTCAACACTGACAAGTGTGAGTCTGCTGTGTGTGGGTCATGGAGCAGCTGTGCTCAACACTGACAAGTGTGAGTCTGCTGTGTGTGGGTCATGGAGCAGCTGTGCTCAACACTGACAAGTGTGAGTCTGCTGTGTGTGGGTCATGGAGCAGCTGTGCTCAACACTGACAAGTGTGAGTCTGCTGTGTGTGGGTCATGGAGCAGCTGTGCTCAACACTGACAAGTGTGAGTCTGCTGTGTGTGGGTCATGGAGCAGCTGTGCTCAACACTGACAAGTGTGAGTCTGCTGTGTGTGGGTCATGGAGCAGCTGTGCTCAACACTGACAAGTGTGAGTCTGCTGTGTGTGGGTCATGGAGCAGCTGTGCTCAACACTGACAAGTGTGAGTCTGCTGTGTGTGGGTCATGGAGCAGCTGTGCTCAGCACTGACAAGTGTGAGTCTGCTGTGTGTGGGTCATGGAGCAGCTGTGCTCAACACTGACAAGTGTGAGTCTGCTGTGTGTGGGTCATGGAGCAGCTGTGCTCAACACTGACAAGTGTGAGTCTGCTGTGTGTGGGTCATGGAGCAGCTGTGCTCAACACTGACAAGTGTGAGTCTGCTGTGTGTGGGTCATGGAGCAGCTGTGCTCAACACTGACAAGTGTGAGTCTGCTGTGTGTGGGTCATGGAGCAGCTGTGCTCAACACTGACAAGTGTGAGTCTGCTGTGTGTGGGTCATGGAGCAGCTGTGCTCAACACTGACAAGTGTGAGTCTGCTGTGTGTGGGTCATGGAGCAGCTGTGCTCAACAGTGACAAGTGTGAGTCTGCTGTGTGTGGGTCATGGAGCAGCTGTGCTCAGCACTGACAAGTGTGAGTCTGCTGTGTGTGGGTCATGGAGCAGCTGTGCTCAACACTGACAAGTGTGAGTCTGCTGTGTGTGGGTCATGGAGCAGCTGTGCTCAACACTGACAAGTGTGAGTCTGCTGTGTGTGGGTCATGGAGCAGCTGTGCTCAACACTGACAAGTGTGAGTCTGCTGTGTGTGGGTCATGGAGCAGCTGTGCTCAACACTGACAAGTGTGAGTCTGCTGTGTGTGGGTCATGGAGCAGCTGTGCTCAACACTGACAAGTGTGAGTCTGCTGTGTGTGGGTCATGGAGCAGCTGTGCTCAACACTGACAAGTGTGAGTCTGCTGTGTGTGGGTCATGGAGCAGCTGTGCTCAACACTGACAAGTGTGAGTCTGCTGTGTGTGGGTCATGGAGCAGCTGTGCTCAACACTGACAAGTGTGAGTCTGCTGTGTGTGGGTCATGGAGCAGCTGTGCTCAACACTGACAAGTGTGAGTCTGCTGTGTGTGGGTCATGGAGCAGCTGTGCTCAGCACTGACAAGTGTGAGTCTGCTGTGTGTGGGTCATGGAGCAGCTGTGCTCAACACTGACAAGTGTGAGTCTGCTGTGTGTGGGTCATGGAGCAGCTGTGCTCAACACTGACAAGTGTGAGTCTGCTGTGTGTGGGTCATGGAGCAGCTGTGCTCAACACTGACAAGTGTGAGTCTGCTGTGTGTGGGTCATGGAGCAGCTGTGCTCAACACTGACAAGTGTGAGTCTGCTGTGTGTGGGTCATGGAGCAGCTGTGCTCAACACTGACAAGTGTGAGTCTGCTGTGTGTGGGTCATGGAGCAGCTGTGCTCAACACTGACAAGTGTGAGTCTGCTGTGTGTGGGTCATGGAGCAGCTGTGCTCAACACTGACAAGTGTGAGTCTGCTGTGTGTGGGTCATGGAGCAGCTGTGCTCAACACTGACAAGTGTGAGTCTGCTGTGTGTGGGTCATGGAGCAGCTGTGCTCAACACTGACAAGTGTGAGTCTGCTGTGTGTGGGTCATGGAGCAGCTGTGCTCAACACTGACAAGTGTGAGTCTGCTGTGTGTGGGTCATGGAGCAGCTGTGCTCAACACTGACAAGTGTGAGTCTGCTGTGTGTGGGTCATGGAGCAGCTGTGCTCAACTGACAAGTGTGAGTCTGCTGTGTGTGGGTCATGGAGCAGCTGTGCTCAACACTGACAAGTGTGAGTCTGCTGTGTGTGGGTCATGGAGCAGCTGTGCTCAACACTGACAAGTGTGAGTCTGCTGTGTGTGGGTCATGGAGCAGCTGTGCTCAACACTGACAAGTGTGAGTCTGCTGTGTGTGGGTCATGGAGCAGCTGTGCTCAACACTGACAAGTGTGAGTCTGCTGTGTGTGGGTCATGGAGCAGCTGTGCTCAACACTGACAAGTGTGAGTCTGCTGTGTGTGGGTCATGGAGCAGCTGTGCTCAACACTGACAAGTGTGAGTCTGCTGTGTGTGGGTCATGGAGCAGCTGTGCTCAACACTGACAAGTGTGAGTCTGCTGTGTGTGGGTCATGGAGCAGCTGTGCTCAACACTGACAAGTGTGAGTCTGCTGTGTGTGGGTCATGGAGCAGCTGTGCTCAGCACTGACAAGTGTGAGTCTGCTGTGTGTGGGTCATGGAGCAGCTGTGCTCAACACTGACAAGTGTGAGTCTGCTGTGTGTGGGTCATGGAGCAGCTGTGCTCAACACTGACAAGTGTGAGTCTGCTGTGTGTGGGTCATGGAGCAGCTGTGCTCAACACTGACAAGTGTGAGTCTGCTGTGTGTGGGTCATGGAGCAGCTGTGCTCAACACTGACAAGTGTGAGTCTGCTGTGTGTGGGTCATGGAGCAGCTGTGCTCAACACTGACAAGTGTGAGTCTGCTGTGTGTGGGTCATGGAGCAGCTGTGCTCAACACTGACAAGTGTGAGTCTGCTGTGTGTGGGTCATGGAGCAGCTGTGCTCAACACTGACAAGTGTGAGTCTGCTGTGTGTGGGTCATGGAGCAGCTGTGCTCAACTGACAAGTGTGAGTCTGCTGTGTGTGGGTCATGGAGCAGCTGTGCTCAACACTGACAAGTGTGAGTCTGCTGTGTGTGGGTCATGGAGCAGCTGTGCTCAACTGACAAGTGTGAGTCTGCTGTGTGTGGGTCATGGAGCAGCTGTGCTCAACACTGACAAGTGTGAGTCTGCTGTGTGTGGGTCATGGAGCAGCTGTGCTCAACACTGACAAGTGTGAGTCTGCTGTGTGTGGGTCATGGAGCAGCTGTGCTCAACACTGACAAGTGTGAGTCTGCTGTGTGTGGGTCATGGAGCAGCTGTGCTCAACACTGACAAGTGTGAGTCTGCTGTGTGTGGGTCATGGAGCAGCTGTGCTCAACACTGACAAGTGTGAGTCTGCTGTGTGTGGGTCATGGAGCAGCTGTGCTCAACACTGACAAGTGTGAGTCTGCTGTGTGTGGGTCATGGAGCAGCTGTGCTCAACACTGACAAGTGTGAGTCTGCTGTGTGTGGGTCATGGAGCAGCTGTGCTCAACACTGACAAGTGTGAGTCTGCTGTGTGTGGGTCATGGAGCAGCTGTGCTCAACACTGACAAGTGTGAGTCTGCTGTGTGTGGGTCATGGAGCAGCTGTGCTCAACACTGACAAGTGTGAGTCTGCTGTGTGTGGGTCATGGAGCAGCTGTGCTCAACTGACAAGTGTGAGTCTGCTGTGTGTGGGTCATGGAGCAGCTGTGCTCAACACTGACAAGTGTGAGTCTGCTGTGTGTGGGTCATGGAGCAGCTGTGCTCAACACTGACAAGTGTGAGTCTGCTGTGTGTGGGTCATGGAGCAGCTGTGCTCAACACTGACAAGTGTGAGTCTGCTGTGTGTGGGTCATGGAGCAGCTGTGCTCAACACTGACAAGTGTGAGTCTGCTGTGTGTGGGTCATGGAGCAGCTGTGCTCAACTGACAAGTGTGAGTCTGCTGTGTGTGGGTCATGGAGCAGCTGTGCTCAACACTGACAAGTGTGAGTCTGCTGTGTGTGGGTCATGGAGCAGCTGTGCTCAACACTGACAAGTGTGAGTCTGCTGTGTGTGGGTCATGGAGCAGCTGTGCTCAACACTGACAAGTGTGAGTCTGCTGTGTGTGGGTCATGGAGCAGCTGTGCTCAACACTGACAAGTGTGAGTCTGCTGTGTGTGGGTCATGGAGCAGCTGTGCTCAACACTGACAAGTGTGAGTCTGCTGTGTGTGGGTCATGGAGCAGCTGTGCTCAACACTGACAAGTGTGAGTCTGCTGTGTGTGGGTCATGGAGCAGCTGTGCTCAACACTGACAAGTGTGAGTCTGCTGTGTGTGGGTCATGGAGCAGCTGTGCTCAACACTGACAAGTGTGAGTCTGCTGTGTGTGGGTCATGGAGCAGCTGTGCTCAACACTGACAAGTGTGAGTCTGCTGTGTGTGGGTCATGGAGCAGCTGTGCTCAACACTGACAAGTGTGAGTCTGCTGTGTGTGGGTCATGGAGCAGCTGTGCTCAACACTGACAAGTGTGAGTCTGCTGTGTGTGGGTCATGGAGCAGCTGTGCTCAACACTGACAAGTGTGAGTCTGCTGTGTGTGGGTCATGGAGCAGCTGTGCTCAACACTGACAAGTGTGAGTCTGCTGTGTGTGGGTCATGGAGCAGCTGTGCTCAACACTGACAAGTGTGAGTCTGCTGTGTGTGGGTCATGGAGCAGCTGTGCTCAACACTGACAAGTGTGAGTCTGCTGTGTGTGGGTCATGGAGCAGCTGTGCTCAACACTGACAAGTGTGAGTCTGCTGTGTGTGGGTCATGGAGCAGCTGTGCTCAACACTGACAAGTGTGAGTCTGCTGTGTGTGGGTCATGGAGCAGCTGTGCTCAACACTGACAAGTGTGAGTCTGCTGTGTGTGGGTCATGGAGCAGCTGTGCTCAACACTGACAAGTGTGAGTCTGCTGTGTGTGGGTCATGGAGCAGCTGTGCTCAACACTGACAAGTGTGAGTCTGCTGTGTGTGGGTCATGGAGCAGCTGTGCTCAACACTGACAAGTGTGAGTCTGCTGTGTGTGGGTCATGGAGCAGCTGTGCTCAACACTGACAAGTGTGAGTCTGCTGTGTGTGGGTCATGGAGCAGCTGTGCTCAACACTGACAAGTGTGAGTCTGCTGTGTGTGGGTCATGGAGCAGCTGTGCTCAACACTGACAAGTGTGAGTCTGCTGTGTGTGGGTCATGGAGCAGCTGTGCTCAACTGACAAGTGTGAGTCTGCTGTGTGTGGGTCATGGAGCAGCTGTGCTCAACACTGACAAGTGTGAGTCTGCTGTGTGTGGGTCATGGAGCAGCTGTGCTCAACACTGACAAGTGTGAGTCTGCTGTGTGTGGGTCATGGAGCAGCTGTGCTCAACTGACAAGTGTGAGTCTGCTGTGTGTGGGTCATGGAGCAGCTGTGCTCAACACTGACAAGTGTGAGTCTGCTGTGTGTGGGTCATGGAGCAGCTGTGCTCAACACTGACAAGTGTGAGTCTGCTGTGTGTGGGTCATGGAGCAGCTGTGCTCAACACTGACAAGTGTGAGTCTGCTGTGTGTGGGTCATGGAGCAGCTGTGCTCAACACTGACAAGTGTGAGTCTGCTGTGTGTGGGTCATGGAGCAGCTGTGCTCAACACTGACAAGTGTGAGTCTGCTGTGTGTGGGTCATGGAGCAGCTGTGCTCAACACTGACAAGTGTGAGTCTGCTGTGTGTGGGTCATGGAGCAGCTGTGCTCAACACTGACAAGTGTGAGTCTGCTGTGTGTGGGTCATGGAGCAGCTGTGCTCAACTGACAAGTGTGAGTCTGCTGTGTGTGGGTCATGGAGCAGCTGTGCTCAACTGACAAGTGTGAGTCTGCTGTGTGTGGGTCATGGAGCAGCTGTGCTCAACACTGACAAGTGTGAGTCTGCTGTGTGTGGGTCATGGAGCAGCTGTGCTCAACACTGACAAGTGTGAGTCTGCTGTGTGTGGGTCATGGAGCAGCTGTGCTCAACACTGACAAGTGTGAGTCTGCTGTGTGTGGGTCATGGAGCAGCTGTGCTCAACTGACAAGTGTGAGTCTGCTGTGTGTGGGTCATGGAGCAGCTGTGCTCAACACTGACAAGTGTGAGTCTGCTGTGTGTGGGTCATGGAGCAGCTGTGCTCAACACTGACAAGTGTGAGTCTGCTGTGTGTGGGTCATGGAGCAGCTGTGCTCAACACTGACAAGTGTGAGTCTGCTGTGTGTGGGTCATGGAGCAGCTGTGCTCAACACTGACAAGTGTGAGTCTGCTGTGTGTGGGTCATGGAGCAGCTGTGCTCAACTGACAAGTGTGAGTCTGCTGTGTGTGGGTCATGGAGCAGCTGTGCTCAACACTGACAAGTGTGAGTCTGCTGTGTGTGGGTCATGGAGCAGCTGTGCTCAACACTGACAAGTGTGAGTCTGCTGTGTGTGGGTCATGGAGCAGCTGTGCTCAACACTGACAAGTGTGAGTCTGCTGTGTGTGGGTCATGGAGCAGCTGTGCTCAACACTGACAAGTGTGAGTCTGCTGTGTGTGGGTCATGGAGCAGCTGTGCTCAACACTGACAAGTGTGAGTCTGCTGTGTGTGGGTCATGGAGCAGCTGTGCTCAACACTGACAAGTGTGAGTCTGCTGTGTGTGGGTCATGGAGCAGCTGTGCTCAACACTGACAAGTGTGAGTCTGCTGTGTGTGGGTCATGGAGCAGCTGTGCTCAACACTGACAAGTGTGAGTCTGCTGTGTGTGGGTCATGGAGCAGCTGTGCTCAACACTGACAAGTGTGAGTCTGCTGTGTGTGGGTCATGGAGCAGCTGTGCTCAACACTGACAAGTGTGAGTCTGCTGTGTGTGGGTCATGGAGCAGCTGTGCTCAACACTGACAAGTGTGAGTCTGCTGTGTGTGGGTCATGGAGCAGCTGTGCTCAACACTGACAAGTGTGAGTCTGCTGTGTGTGGGTCATGGAGCAGCTGTGCTCAACACTGACAAGTGTGAGTCTGCTGTGTGTGGGTCATGGAGCAGCTGTGCTCAACACTGACAAGTGTGAGTCTGCTGTGTGTGGGTCATGGAGCAGCTGTGCTCAACTGACAAGTGTGAGTCTGCTGTGTGTGGGTCATGGAGCAGCTGTGCTCAACACTGACAAGTGTGAGTCTGCTGTGTGTGGGTCATGGAGCAGCTGTGCTCAACACTGACAAGTGTGAGTCTGCTGTGTGTGGGTCATGGAGCAGCTGTGCTCAACACTGACAAGTGTGAGTCTGCTGTGTGTGGGTCATGGAGCAGCTGTGCTCAGCACTGACAAGTGTGAGTCTGCTGTGTGTGGGTCATGGAGCAGCTGTGCTCAGCACTGACAAGTGTGAGTCTGCTGTGTGTGGGTCATGGAGCAGCTGTGCTCAACACTGACAAGTGTGAGTCTGCTGTGTGTGGGTCATGGAGCAGCTGTGCTCAACACTGACAAGTGTGAGTCTGCTGTGTGTGGGTCATGGAGCAGCTGTGCTCAGCACTGACAAGTGTGAGTCTGCTGTGTGTGGGTCATGGAGCAGCTGTGCTCAACACTGACAAGTGTGAGTCTGCTGTGTGTGGGTCATGGAGCAGCTGTGCTCAACACTGACAAGTGTGAGTCTGCTGTGTGTGGGTCATGGAGCAGCTGTGCTCAGCACTGACAAGTGTGAGTCTGCTGTGTGTGGGTCATGGAGCAGCTGTGCTCAACACTGACAAGTGTGAGTCTGCTGTGTGTGGGTCATGGAGCAGCTGTGCTCAACTGACAAGTGTGAGTCTGCTGTGTGTGGGTCATGGAGCAGCTGTGCTCAACAGTGACAAGTGTGAGTCTGCTGTGTGTGGGTCATGGAGCAGCTGTGCTCAGCACTGACAAGTGTGAGTCTGCTGTGTGTGGGTCATGGAGCAGCTGTGCTCAGCACTGACAAGTGTGAGTCTGCTGTGTGTGGGTCATGGAGCAGCTGTGCTCAGCACTGACAAGTGTGAGTCTGCTGTGTGTGGGTCATGGAGCAGCTGTGCTCAACACTGACAAGTGTGAGTCTGCTGTGTGTGGGTCATGGAGCAGCTGTGCTCAGCACTGACAAGTGTGAGTCTGCTGTGTGTGGGTCATGGAGCAGCTGTGCTCAGCACTGACAAGTGTGAGTCTGCTGTGTGTGGGTCATGGAGCAGCTGTGCTCAACACTGACAAGTGTGAGTCTGCTGTGTGTGGGTCATGGAGCAGCTGTGCTCAACACTGACAAGTGTGAGTCTGCTGTGTGTGGGTCATGGAGCAGCTGTGCTCAACTGACAAGTGTGAGTCTGCTGTGTGTGGGTCATGGAGCAGCTGTGCTCAACACTGACAAGTGTGAGTCTGCTGTGTGTGGGTCATGGAGCAGCTGTGCTCAACAGTGACAAGTGTGAGTCTGCTGTGTGTGGGTCATGGAGCAGCTGTGCTCAACACTGACAAGTGTGAGTCTGCTGTGTGTGGGTCATGGAGCAGCTGTGCTCAACACTGACAAGTGTGAGTCTGCTGTGTGTGGGTCATGGAGCAGCTGTGCTCAGCACTGACAAGTGTGAGTCTGCTGTGTGTGGGTCATGGAGCAGCTGTGCTCAACACTGACAAGTGTGAGTCTGCTGTGTGTGGGTCATGGAGCAGCTGTGCTCAACACTGACAAGTGTGAGTCTGCTGTGTGTGGGTCATGGAGCAGCTGTGCTCAGCACTGACAAGTGTGAGTCTGCTGTGTGTGGGTCATGGAGCAGCTGTGCTCAACTGACAAGTGTGAGTCTGCTGTGTGTGGGTCATGGAGCAGCTGTGCTCAACACTGACAAGTGTGAGTCTGCTGTGTGTGGGTCATGGAGCAGCTGTGCTCAGCACTGACAAGTGTGAGTCTGCTGTGTGTGGGTCATGGAGCAGCTGTGCTCAACAGTGACAAGTGTGAGTCTGCTGTGTGTGGGTCATGGAGCAGCTGTGCTCAACACTGACAAGTGTGAGTCTGCTGTGTGTGGGTCATGGAGCAGCTGTGCTCAACACTGACAAGTGTGAGTCTGCTGTGTGTGGGTCATGGAGCAGCTGTGCTCAGCACTGACAAGTGTGAGTCTGCTGTGTGTGGGTCATGGAGCAGCTGTGCTCAGCACTGACAAGTGTGAGTCTGCTGTGTGTGGGTCATGGAGCAGCTGTGCTCAGCACTGACAAGTGTGAGTCTGCTGTGTGTGGGTCATGGAGCAGCTGTGCTCAGCACTGACAAGTGTGAGTCTGCTGTGTGTGGGTCATGGAGCAGCTGTGCTCAACACTGACAAGTGTGAGTCTGCTGTGTGTGGGTCATGGAGCAGCTGTGCTCAACACTGACAAGTGTGAGTCTGCTGTGTGTGGGTCATGGAGCAGCTGTGCTCAACACTGACAAGTGTGAGTCTGCTGTGTGTGGGTCATGGAGCAGCTGTGCTCAACACTGACAAGTGTGAGTCTGCTGTGTGTGGGTCATGGAGCAGCTGTGCTCAGCACTGACAAGTGTGAGTCTGCTGTGTGTGGGTCATGGAGCAGCTGTGCTCAACACTGACAAGTGTGAGTCTGCTGTGTGTGGGTCATGGAGCAGCTGTGCTCAACACTGACAAGTGTGAGTCTGCTGTGTGTGGGTCATGGAGCAGCTGTGCTCAACACTGACAAGTGTGAGTCTGCTGTGTGTGGGTCATGGAGCAGCTGTGCTCAACACTGACAAGTGTGAGTCTGCTGTGTGTGGGTCATGGAGCAGCTGTGCTCAGCACTGACAAGTGTGAGTCTGCTGTGTGTGGGTCATGGAGCAGCTGTGCTCAACACTGACAAGTGTGAGTCTGCTGTGTGTGGGTCATGGAGCAGCTGTGCTCAACAGTGACAAGTGTGAGTCTGCTGTGTGTGGGTCATGGAGCAGCTGTGCTCAACACTGACAAGTGTGAGTCTGCTGTGTGTGGGTCATGGAGCAGCTGTGCTCAACAGTGACAAGTGTGAGTCTGCTGTGTGTGGGTCATGGAGCAGCTGTGCTCAACACTGACAAGTGTGAGTCTGCTGTGTGTGGGTCATGGAGCAGCTGTGCTCAGCACTGACAAGTGTGAGTCTGCTGTGTGTGGGTCATGGAGCAGCTGTGCTCAACACTGACAAGTGTGAGTCTGCTGTGTGTGGGTCATGGAGCAGCTGTGCTCAACACTGACAAGTGTGAGTCTGCTGTGTGTGGGTCATGGAGCAGCTGTGCTCAACACTGACAAGTGTGAGTCTGCTGTGTGTGGGTCATGGAGCAGCTGTGCTCAACAGTGACAAGTGTGAGTCTGCTGTGTGTGGGTCATGGAGCAGCTGTGCTCAACTGACAAGTGTGAGTCTGCTGTGTGTGGGTCATGGAGCAGCTGTGCTCAACACTGACAAGTGTGAGTCTGCTGTGTGTGGGTCATGGAGCAGCTGTGCTCAACACTGACAAGTGTGAGTCTGCTGTGTGTGGGTCATGGAGCAGCTGTGCTCAACAGTGACAAGTGTGAGTCTGCTGTGTGTGGGTCATGGAGCAGCTGTGCTCAACACTGACAAGTGTGAGTCTGCTGTGTGTGGGTCATGGAGCAGCTGTGCTCAACACTGACAAGTGTGAGTCTGCTGTGTGTGGGTCATGGAGCAGCTGTGCTCAGCACTGACAAGTGTGAGTCTGCTGTGTGTGGGTCATGGAGCAGCTGTGCTCAACACTGACAAGTGTGAGTCTGCTGTGTGTGGGTCATGGAGCAGCTGTGCTCAACAGTGACAAGTGTGAGTCTGCTGTGTGTGGGTCATGGAGCAGCTGTGCTCAGCACTGACAAGTGTGAGTCTGCTGTGTGTGGGTCATGGAGCAGCTGTGCTCAACACTGACAAGTGTGAGTCTGCTGTGTGTGGGTCATGGAGCAGCTGTGCTCAACACTGACAAGTGTGAGTCTGCTGTGTGTGGGTCATGGAGCAGCTGTGCTCAGCACTGACAAGTGTGAGTCTGCTGTGTGTGGGTCATGGAGCAGCTGTGCTCAACAGTGACAAGTGTGAGTCTGCTGTGTGTGGGTCATGGAGCAGCTGTGCTCAACACTGACAAGTGTGAGTCTGCTGTGTGTGGGTCATGGAGCAGCTGTGCTCAACACTGACAAGTGTGAGTCTGCTGTGTGTGGGTCATGGAGCAGCTGTGCTCAGCACTGACAAGTGTGAGTCTGCTGTGTGTGGGTCATGGAGCAGCTGTGCTCAGCACTGACAAGTGTGAGTCTGCTGTGTGTGGGTCATGGAGCAGCTGTGCTCAGCACTGACAAGTGTGAGTCTGCTGTGTGTGGGTCATGGAGCAGCTGTGCTCAACACTGACAAGTGTGAGTCTGCTGTGTGTGGGTCATGGAGCAGCTGTGCTCAACACTGACAAGTGTGAGTCTGCTGTGTGTGGGTCATGGAGCAGCTGTGCTCAACACTGACAAGTGTGAGTCTGCTGTGTGTGGGTCATGGAGCAGCTGTGCTCAACACTGACAAGTGTGAGTCTGCTGTGTGTGGGTCATGGAGCAGCTGTGCTCAACAGTGACAAGTGTGAGTCTGCTGTGTGTGGGTCATGGAGCAGCTGTGCTCAGCACTGACAAGTGTGAGTCTGCTGTGTGTGGGTCATGGAGCAGCTGCTCAACTGACAAGTGTGAGTCTGCTGTGTGTGGGTCATGGAGCAGCTGTGCTCAACAGTGACAAGTGTGAGTCTGCTGTGTGTGGGTCATGGAGCAGCTGTGCTCAGCACTGACAAGTGTGAGTCTGCTGTGTGTGGGTCATGGAGCAGCTGTGCTCAACAGTGACAAGTGTGAGTCTGCTGTGTGTGGGTCATGGAGCAGCTGTGCTCAACACTGACAAGTGTGAGTCTGCTGTGTGTGGGTCATGGAGCAGCTGTGCTCAACAGTGACAAGTGTGAGTCTGCTGTGTGTGGGTCATGGAGCAGCTGTGCTCAACACTGACAAGTGTGAGTCTGCTGTGTGTGGGTCATGGAGCAGAAAAACTTTTCTGCTCAACACTGACAAGTGTGAGTCTGCTGTGTGTGGGTCATGGAACAGCTGTGCTCAACACTGACAAGTGAGAGATCCTGAAAGGTAGTCGAAAAGTTGGTAGTATTTTAGCTTTATTGATTCAGATAAAATTGAAAAACATTTCAGACGGCTATATCCTACGAGATGAGATCGACCCCGAAGGAGAATTCCTCAGCCGAGAGGAGAAAGAAGCATATAAAGAAGTGCTGGAAAAGCTGGTCATGTTTCAGTACATCTACGGCAATGAAGATGACGAACAGTACATGTGATGGCATTCAAGTACTCCAAGCTCTACAACTGACTGCCTATTAGTTGTTTTAAACCTTAAGAACAGTAAATAAGTGTCGATTATTTCTGAACATTTTAATCTGCTCAAGCTTCTAAATTGTCGCTAATCAATCCCATCAATCCTTAAAATACACACGCAATCCTATAGTCTTCAATATGGAATTTTACGAGTACAAAACTCTACAGTTTTCAACAATAAAAGTTTGAAAACAACAATGACGAATTTAGCCATCTTTTTTAAATTTTCATTGGCATTTTTATTTGAAGAATCTAGTCATGTATTATACGCTATTATAGTATCAGTATGAGCGCTTATTTTTTAAGTATTTGAGATGGACTAGTAGCTGCAGAAAATATCCAGTGGGGAAGCAAACACCATTACTTGTATAATGGTATAATCTATGACGATAAATAAACTTAGGATAGACAAAAACGCTGTATGGAATTGCTAAGTTAATTTGCGATTGTGTGTAACAGTAATAAAATCCACCATATCAACCCATGTGTAAATAGAGTCAATATAGGCAGTGTGTATTAATTATCACTTCAGATCATTCAGTCCGTTGCGCAATTTAAAGTCCGCCAGGTCTGAAATGATTGAATTTCAATATTGTCACTTATAGTTTTTGATAAAAAACTAATATTAAAAAAAATGGTGAGATACTAGAAAAAAAGAAAAAGGCACACGGGGTAAAGTGCTGAATTGCTGTGGCTCATGAGGTCAAGGTAGGGTTCAGCCAAAAAGAATTGTCCTGTCAATCATAGAAGACTCGTGGGGGAATCGCTAAGATGTCAAGGCTCATGAGGGGATGGCTGAGTTGTCAAGGCTCATGGGAGGGAATGGCCGAGTTGTCAAGGCTCATGGGGGGAATGGCCGAGTTGTCAAGGCTCATGGGGGGGAATGGCCGAGTTGTCAAGGCTCATGGGGGGGAATGGCCGAGTTGTCAAGGCTCATGGGGGGGAATGGCCGAGTTGTCAAGGCTCATGAGGGGATGGCTGAGTTGTCAAGGCTCATGGGGGATGGCTGAGTTGTCAATGCTCATGGGGGATATTGCTGAAATACAGTGGCTTATGGAGGAGGGAATTGCTAAGATGTGACGCATCATGAGATAATTTCTGAAATGCTGTGGCTGTGAGGAGTTCCTCAGATAGTCTGAGCCAAAGCTCATAGGGGATGCTGATATCTTAGGCTAGACAGCTGGCTGTCAGGGTGGATGCTTTTTTACTTTAAACACCATTTTCCTCAATAAAGTAACAAAAGTGACTGTGCAAGTGGAAAATCTACATGCAGATTATTCAATTTTTTATTGGTTTCCTCCTCAACGGGGGGCGCAGATTGTCAGTTTGAGTCACAAAATTGAATAAAGGAAAAAAGGATCCAAGAAACCTTTAAATTAAAATTAAATTAAATTTAATGTGCCTCCTGAAATACCTGAATTGGTATAGTGGCACTCCATGTAGGTCGGCTCTGTACATAGCGGAAACAATGCAAAACTCAATGGTTTCCATTGTTAAATGAAGAATCATATGAAAATAGCGTGTAGCCTAAAGGTAAAGTATATCGACAATAAATAATAGCACAAGCCACTGGATGTTTAACTCCATGGAAACGAGCTCACCTATGCACCGGGCCCTGCTGGCCGCTCATCTGACCCATTGAGTAGCCGTAGGTTGGCATAGTGGGATACATGGACGGCTGGCCGATGCCCATGACAGGGTTCTGGCCTGGATAGAACAGACCCGGTTGTTGCACCGACATGAGCGGATGGGTCACCGGTTGCATCCGTGGCGCCGGCCTGCGACGTAGCGGCATCTCCTGCGGAGCTCCGGGCATGGAGATGAGCATCGAGTCGAGCTTGCAGCCGCACTGCCCGACAGTCAAGCTGGAGTCGCCGCGGCAAAACGCTTCCTCGAGCTTGTCGTTGAGGCCGGGCTCTGGAAGAATCTCAACGGAGCTCCAGGCGCCGTGGCTGCCAAGGAAGAACCAGCGCCAGTTGGTGGCCAGGGGCCGGTGGAGGCTGGCGCGGCTCTCCGTGCGGAGGCAGCGGAGGCCGCCGGGAGGCTTCAGGTGTCCCGAGACCGACCGAATCTCGAATCTATCGGCCGAACCGGCAACGAACGACAGCGTCAGCTGACCGGGGAACTCGGAGCCGAGCTCGCCGCTGCCGACCGTCACCAAGTCGGAGCGGTCGGGCTGGCAGAAGGCCGCCTCCAGCTGCTCGTTCAGCGCGGCGTCCACGTCCTGCCAGCGGCCCGGCGGCCAGTGGGCGGCCCGCCACTGCCACAGATAAGGGACCTTGTGAGGGCAGTGCCGCCGAGGACAATTCTGGGAGAAGCATTCGTGCCGGAGGAACTCCTCGCACAGGGTTTCCTCGCTAGGAGCGGCACGAGACGCCTTTGGATTGGCGGCGGCTGAGGCAACGGGCGGCTTTTGCTGCGCTTTTGGGCTGCTGCCGAGTTTCAACTTTGCAATGTTTGGCACACTGCCTGCGGACAGCTTGTTTTGGCGCTTGCTTTGCAAGTCAGCCTTCTGCTGCTGCTGTTGCTGTTGTTGTTTTTTTAGCCCAGCAGTGTCGGGTTCACTGGATAAATCGGAAGCAACAGAATGAGTCTTCTGCTTTTTCTTTTTCTGATGCTGCTGCTCCTGCGGTTGCGGCTTTAAGCCGACGCCTTGAGCGGCATTAATATTTAATAGGCTAGGCACTTCTGGCTTGGCCTTTTTGCCCTTGGCCTGCTCGGAAGGGGCCAAATCCTTTGGTTTCGATAACTCTTGCTGAGAGGCCGCGGCTGGAGGCTCGGGTTTTTCGTTTGGGTTGGTGTTGGGCAGCGCGGCGGGAATCAGGAAAGACCTGAGCACGTGACCAGGCTCCATCTTGTCCATGTCGAAGGGGAACAGCTTCATCTTGGTCTGCTCATCCATGCTCAGCACGTGCTGCCTGCGGCAGCGGCACTTGCCGCACTGCTTGAACTTGACGTTGTTGCACAGGTGAATGTCGGCACAGTCAGCTTGTTGACAGCCGGATTCTGAGTTGTAGGCTGAGCACACCTTCGGGTGGCTGGCCAGCAGCAGGTTGAGCACCTCCCGCTGTTTCAGGCCGTCTGCGATGCCCAAAGCGCTGCGAATTCGGTGGTTGCGGCCGCTGAGGTCGTGGCAGAGCCTGCAGTCCGCCTGAGGAATGCGGATGGGGCATTGGGGCATTTTTAATGAGGGACTTTGAGCTGTGGGATTCTGAGCAGTGGGGCTGTGAGCTGTGGGATTTTGAGCTGTGGGATTCTGAGCTGTGGGATTCTGAGCAGTGGGGCTGTGAGCTGTGGGATTTTGAGCTGTGGGATTCTGAGCTGTGGGATTCTGAGCTGTGGGATTCTGAGCTGTGGGATTCTGAGCAGTGGGGCTGTGAGCTGTGGGATTTTGAGCTGTGGGATTCTGAGCTGTGGGATTCTGAGCAGTGGGGCTGTGAGCTGTGGGATTCTGAGCAGTGGGATTCTGAGCTGTGGGATTCTGAGCAGTGGGATTCTGAGCTGTGGGATTCTGAGCAGTGGGGCTGTGAGCTGTGGGATTCTGAGCAGTGGGGCTGTGAGCTGTGGGATTCTGAGCAGTGGGGCTGTGAGCTGTGGGATTCTGAGCAGTGGGGCTGTGAGCTGTGGGATTCTGAGCAGTGGGGCTGTGAGCTGTGGGATTCTGAGCAGTGGGGCTGTGAGCTGTGGGATTCTGAGCTATGGGATTCTGAGCTATGGGATTCTGAGCTGTGGGATTCTGAGCTATGGGATTCTGAGCTGTGGGATTCTGAGCTGAGTAATTAACTTCATGTTGCAGACTCAGTTGCGGGATGAGACTGATTGCAGGAAGGGGATATTGATCAAATCAAATTGCACAATTCAAACGCATCTCCCCACCTTATCATGCACTTTGCCGTCGGGGTCGGCCAGAAACCACAGGCACAGGTGCAGCTGGCAGCAGTCCGCATTCTGGCAGGACTTCGGTGCCCCGTTGTGCATCGGGCAGATGCGGAAGCGGCGAAACACATTCACGCTGACCGGCTGTCCGCTCACAGCATCCTTGTAGATGTCAATCATGCTCTGCAGCGGCTTCATCAACTCGTCGATGCTGTCCCGCCACTGCTCCAGCGGGAAGCCGCTCGGCAGTTTCAGGTCGGCCAGCAGCTCCGACGGTGCGGCTCGGCCGCTGCGGCGAATCAGCGCGGCGTAGGCGGAGCGAAGGCCGAGGCCGAGGGCCGACACGTCGGGCAGCGGGGGTGGCAGGCTCGGGTGGCTTTTTTAGCAGTTGGTTTCTCCTCAGCTGTAGCAGCCTTCTGTTTGGATTTTGTGGCCTCTTTAGCCTTGGCCTTATCGAATTTAGCTGGCTTAGTATTGTCCGGCGGATCGACCTTAGCGCGTCTCGGTAGCGCAGCCGGCACCAGATAGGAGCGAAACACAAGACTGAGCTTCTCGTCAGCCAGCCCGTAGGCCTGCAGCTTTGCCACGCTGTCCTGCTCCAGTTTGTGCTGCCTAAGACAGGCGCAAGTGATCTGTGTCTGCTTTTTATTAGCCTTGTCAATGCTAGCCTGCAGGCCGGAGCGTAGAGCGTTGTTGCACACGTGGATGTAGGGACAGTTGGGTCGGCTGCAGCCCGGCTCAGTGTTGTAGTCTAAGCAGACATTCGGATGACATGCACGTAGCAGACTAATAATATCGGCCTGTTTGTATTTCACACCAATGCCCAGCGCCTGTCGAATCCGATGGTTCCGACCGAATAGGTCGTGACACAGCTGGCATTTTGCCTAATAGGAGATGAATTATATTTTGCTAGTGGTTAAAAAGAAAATTTTCGCAGCCCATTTGGGCCCACACATATTATTGAATTTAATCCGAGATACGTTTGCCAAAGTGAGCTTTTGTCTATGGTAGCAAATGGGTAGCACAGCAGCATTTAATTTGGTCCAACAACAAGCATCAATTTGGTCCGTAGCAACTGTTTCGGAGGAGCAAGATCAGCCCCAGAATTGTGGACCATATGCTAGGCTGTCTCGAACTCGAACGAATGCCATTGGCTTCTGATTGAACACCCAAATGACATTACAAGGTTGCTTAATGTAAAAGAAAAGATGGTTTACAGCATTAATCAGCGCGTTAAAACCACTGCCGGCAGAGCTCGCCTGCAAAAGGATAGCAATCGCCAAGGCAAGTTGCTCAAGAGCCTCAAGTCCAACTGCTACTCGATGCAGTTGAGTCGAACCCATGGAGGAAAGAATAGAATGGAGTGCTAATCTGAGCCAGTTATTTTTATCTCGCTCGATTTTCGCTTTTAACATCCCTTTCCCCCCCCCGTTCCTTCCTATTGGCTGAAAGCATATTTTGATGCGAGCTCATACTATGCTGGGACAGACCTTTCAGAGGGGAACGAAAACGAAAACGAGACGAAAAATAATTTGTCTATGGCAGTCACGAGCCAATAGGAAAGAACGGGGGGGAAGGGATGTTAAAAGTTAAGATCGAGCGAGATAAAAATAACTGGCTCAGATTAGCACTCCATTCTATTCTTTCCTCCATGGTCGAACCCTTGTTGACGTTGCCGAAATGCAACAGAAGTTGAAGGAACAGTTCCAGTTGGTTATCAGATCTCGACTATGAGCAGAGATCTGGAAGAGCGACTGAAAATTGTCGGTAGAGACGCTGACATTCCAGCGGTACGCAACAGCCCACAGATGGTTGCGAGAATTCAAGAGCTTGGCCGACTGGCTCACGAGCGTTTGGACCAAATTGAATGCCACTGTGCCAGCCTTGCCACCATAGACAAAAGCTCCATTATATTGGCAAACGTATTGGATTAAATTCAATGAGCGTAAGCCCAAATGGGCTGCAAAAAGCTATAGCCGTCGATATTTTTATTATTCAAAACATTTCTTACAGTTCTATCCTCAGTTCTGACTCAGCTGTTTTCCACCAACGGGTGCTTTGCTGACCCCTGAGCCAGCGTCTGTTTAATAATATGCGCTACGGCCCCGGTGGGAAATAATTGTCCCAGCAAAGTCTGCAATTCTGCCAACTAAGCACTACTATTCCAATTGGCACAGTTATGCTAATCAGCATATTACTGTGCCAAACGGAACAAATTGCACAGTTGTGGAAAAGTTAAAACTGCGAATTTTTGTTACGAATCAAGAATTTTTTAAAATTTTTTTCCCTTTTTCGTGTGCCATTTGACACCGTTAAGGGACAATTATTTCCCGACGGGGTACGTTGATATTTAAAAAAAATGGGCTCCTAGATTTATGAAGGAACCCTCTTCCAGACTCGTTAGTTGTTGACTAGTCACGTCGCAAAACAGTCTTCATGCTGTTTCCACTTCATTATTTGGATGAGACTGATTGCAGGAAGGGGATATTGATCCACATAATTAAAGTGCATCTACCCACCTTATCATGCACTTTGCCGTCGGGGTCGGCCAGAAACCACAGGCACAGGTGCAGCTGGCAGCAGTCCGCATTCTGGCAGGACTTCGGTGCCCCGTTGTGCATCGGGCAGATGCGGAAGCGGCGAAACACATTCACGCTGACCGGCTGTCTGCTCACAGCATCCTTGTAGATGTCAATCATGCTCTGCAGCGGCTTCATCAACTCGTCGATGCTGTCCCGCCACTGCTCCAGCGGGAAGTCGCTCGGCAGTTTCAGGTCGGCCAGCAGCTCCGACAGTGCGGCTCGGCCACTGCGGCGAATCAGCGCGGCGTAGGCGGGGCGAAGGCCGAGGCCGAGGGCCGACACGTCCGGCAGCGGGGGCGGCAGGCTCGGGGTGGGCTCAGGTTCGGGCGCAGGGGCGGGCGCAGGGGCGGGTCCGGGGACACCGGCCATGGTAGGCAGGGAGTTTCGCAGCGCAGCGGGTACCAGGAAGGATCTGGCGAGGAAGTTCAGGTTGCTGTCGTCCAGGCCGAACCTGGCCAGCTTGGCCGCCGTCTCCGGGTCCTTGGCGGCGGGCTCCAGGACGTGCCGCCTGTGGCAGGGGCACAGCTGCTTAGCCAGCTTGTTTTCCCTGTGCAGCGCGTTGTTGCAAATGTGAATGTCGGGGCAGCGGGCATCGGAACACCCGCTGTCTGTGTTGTACTTGGCGCACACAGCTGGATGGCTCGCACGCAGCAGCTCGAGGACCTTCTGGCTGCCGACTGCGCCGAGGCCAATGCGGGCAAGCAGCTGCGGGCGGGTGAATGATTAGATGATGGCTGTGATGACGAGTACAGCTGAAGCTGCAGGTGAATGATTAGATGATGGCTGTGATGACGAGTACAGCTGGAGCTGCAGGTGACTGATTGGATGATGGCTGTGATGACGAGTACAGCTGAAGCTGCAGGTGACTGATTGGATGATGGCTGTGATGACGAGTACAGCTGAAGCTGCAGGTGACTGATTGGATGATGGCTGTGATGACGAGTACAGCTGGAGCTGCAGGTGACTGACTGACTGATTGGATGATGGCTGTGATGACGAGTACAGCTGGAGCTGCAGGTGACTGATTGGATGATGGCTGTGATGACAAGCAGGTGACTGATTGGATGGCTGTGATGACAAGTACAGCTGGAGCTGCAGGTGACAGAGGGAAATCGTGATGACAGCACAAAACAGCATTTAGTTACAGCCTAAAACAGCAATCAGCAATCACTAAAAGCATAAGACAGCAATTGCTCATAGCACATAATAGAATATACTGAGTCACTGACAGCATAAAACAGCACAAAACAGCAGCTACTGACAGAATGAAACAGCACAAAACAGATATTACTGACAGCAAAAAACAGCAGTTATTAACAGCACAAAACAGCAATTACTGACAGCACAAAACAGCAGCTACTGACAGCATGAAACAGCAATTACTGACAGCACAAAACAGCAGCTACTGACAGCATGAAACAGCACAAAACAGATATTACTGACAGCATGAAACAGCACAAAACAGCTATTATTGACAGCATAAAACAGCACTACTGACAGCATGAAGCAGCACAAAACATCAGTTACTGACAGCAAAAAACAGCAGTTATTGACAGCACAAAACAGCAATTATTGACAGCACAAAACAGCAGTTACCGACAGCACAAAACAGCAGTTATTAACAGCACAAAACAGCAATAACTGACAGCACAAAACAGCAGTTACCGACAGCACAAAACAGCAGTTATTAACAGCACAAAACAGCAATAACTGACAGCACAAAACAGCAGTTACCGACAGCACAAAACAGCAGTTATTAACAGCACAAAACAGCAATAACTGACAACACAAAACAGCAATTACTGACAGCACAAAACAGCAATTACTGACAGCACAAAACAGCAATTACTGACAGCATGAAGCAGCACAAAACATAAGTTACTGACAGCACAAAACAGCAGTTGACAGACCTCCTTATTGCGCGCATCTCCCAGTCCGTGAACCAGACCGCACTGTCCATTGTGCACCCTTCCATCTGGGTCGCCCAGCCACCACAGACAGAAGTGCAGCCGCTTGCACTTCGGATTCGTGCAGCTGTCCTTGGCGCCATTGTAGAACTGGCAAATTCGAACACAAGGATAAGCATTGAGCCGCCCCTCACACAGAATGAGCTTCCCGCCTGGCTGATCCGACAGCCACTGATCCAGTGGGAAATTTGATGCCAATGCGAATCTCTCCAGGAATTCTGGCACCGTGGCGCTGCCGCCTGTAGTCAGCAGGAAGTTCAACACATTGTCCAGCGTCAGCAATGGCGCTGACTGAATGTGCCGAAACACATGGTCAAAGTTCAGAGCGTCCTTGTATGGCTCCTGCTTCTCCATCAGTTAAGAAATATGGTTAGAAATTATACAGATTTTTGTGTACAAAAATATGGTATAGAAATGTATAGAATATAGATATTCCAAACCTATGAACCATTTCCATAAAATCTGAAGATTTGCAAGAACATTCGAATTTTTTTAGACTCTATGGATAGTGAGCACCTAACTTTTTATTGGCAATGACCTCATGCAAAGCCATTTGGCACAAAATGTTTTCAAAAAGTGCCATTAATGATTTTTAAGACATACTTTATGCCTAAAATAGGATTACAAGATAGAGATAGAGATGAGAAATGAGAGAAAAGATAAGAGAAATGAGAAGAGAGATAAGAAAGTAGAGAACAGAAAGTATAGACAAAGTAAAAAAGAATAGAAATAAGAGCACAGAGAGGAGAGAGGAGAGATAGGAGATAAGAGAAGAAGAAAGAGAGAAGCAAGAAAAGGGAAAAGAAAAGAGGAAAAAGAGAAGCAAGATGAAAAAGGAAAAAAGAAAGAAGAGAAAAGAAAGATAATAGATAAGAGAGTAAATATGAGATAAGAGATAAGAGCAAAGAGGAAAGGAAAGTTTAGAAATAAGAAAGGAGAGAGGAAAGAGGAGAGAGAAAGAGTCAATCTAGATGATAGCAACTGGTCAATTTTTTCAAATAGAAAAAACAAGATATGGTACTTGAGAGTTTTTAAGCTGGGTCTATAGACAAGTTGGAGAGGATTTGGAAAATGGGATTTAGGTCATGGGATTTTAGGGAATAGACTTTTAGCAATGTGAGTTTTTTTCCTTCAATAGAAGAGTTGGCTTCATATATATATATGTAATAAACCTGGCCAATCCACTCAGCTTTAAATATAAATGTATATATATCCTCCTTTCTTCTCTTGTTAGATTTTTAATATTAGGGTTTAGTTTACCAATTGTGCATAAAACATAAAGATAGGCCTAGATCTAGAATTTTTTTAAAGGGGCAAGCTATATTAAACAATTACAACCCTATGTTGGAAAATAGACCTTGCAAAGTTATAGATCATAAAAATATGGCTCAAATTTTTTTGGCAATGGCTAGACCTAAGAAGTGGGGGAATGGCCCTTTTAGCTTCCCCCTAATATCTAGGCCTACCCTAGCCCTAAGTATATATATGATTATAATATGCAATATTTCCTTGTAGTAGGCCTATAACATGTATTCTTTCTCTGGCCTATAAAATAAAATTATTGATTTACTGGGCACTATTATGATGTAATCATAAATCAAATTAAATTAGGGCTAAGCCAGCCTAGGCCTATTAATGTCACTGAAATAAGACCTTCACTTAGATTATTTAATCAAATGGTAATTGGTAAATATTTTTAGCATTGAGCAATAAATAAAGTAAGTAGATAAGTAATTCTATTCATTTTATATACTACAATAGGCCTACCTACATGCAAGCCAAACTTTCTAATCGGTACAATTTCGGTAAAAATCAATTGTGTCATTTTGTAAGACCTACAGTGACCTTGTACTAAACCTTTGCAAACTTTCTAAAGTTTCTGACCATGTGTAGGCCTGTAGGGCACTAAACATTTCATTCTAGAGATTTCCCTGATAAATATATCCCAAGGGCTACGCAACATTTCGGCAAAGTAATTTTTCGGTGAAGTAATGTTTTGGCAAAGTATTGCAATGTTTCGGCGAATTCATTTTTGAGGACTTTTAATTTTAATTACACAATGCCCCACATATTATAATTAATTTATAAACTTGCAATACAAAAAGAGAATTTTCTACTACCTCGTGGTAATTAAGACTACTTTGTTAGTTAATTTTACTGCTTTGTTACTTTTAATATTAGGGTCTGTATAAAAGCAGGGCACCATTGGCACATTGGACACCCCTTATGTTAACAAAAATCGAGTTTTGGTCGTTGTTTTGCTTGAATAAATATACTTTGGCTTTCGAATGAAAATGTAAATATTTATTTATAATTGCATTTTTCATATACTTCTAACAACCATGAGATTGGTAGTATCAACAAGTTTTATACTACATTTAAATTCATTTCTTATCTTGCTTTATTGTCGAACTACTTTCGGTACGTCATTTTCATTTACCTAGTTTGTGCACTTACAGAAAACATAGAAACATTAAATGCCGTTTCTTGTCCTCAATAAACGTTGGAAAAAGTGAGCAGCAGACTAGTTGCAGAATTTTATAGCCGGACATGGCATATTTGACAATTTGCAGCTGCTCTGGCTTGTTTACTGCCTTTCCATAAATCAACAGCAATGGTGAAAGTGAATCTAATACTTCTCTCTCTCTCTCTCTCCCATAATTTTAATGTTTGATTTGTTGTTAATATGGACTTTTGAAATCCCCCGTGTCTTAAATAAAAAAACGAATAATTTTTTAAGTTATGATTTCCATCAAAATGCAATTAATTAATGTTTTAAAAACATTTAAACTCAATAAATTATTTATTCTCTTATCAAATAGAATCCAACTCTAGAATCTTTTTCAAGGAAGGAATACTAACTATCCTTAATATTCAATATGCATGATAATAAAGCAGTGCATTACTTTTTCAATTTAGAGAATCTAACAAGGAAATAAAATATAATTTAGTACAGTACCATTGTAAGCAAAAAACCATAAGTTTACAGGTACAATTTTTTGTAAAGATAGATACAGCTGAAAAATTAAAATTTCACAAAAGAATACCACAAACACTAAAAATTGGGAGAAAAAGTATAACAAACATTGGCATTAATAAAAAAGTAATAAATATTGCAGCTGAGCAAATGAAATTAGCAATTAAACAATGCAATGAGTTAAATGATAAATAACAAAGAAATGCTAAATAACATCTAGCAATGTATATTAAAGCAATTGAAGTGCACTCTGAGTTGAAAGGCTTACAACTCATAAAGTACAGTTTAAATGCAATGTAACTTTTTATTTATTTGTAACTTTATAACAATAGAAATCATTACCATAAGCAATTGTATGAAAAGTTGCTTTTAATAGTCTTATGTACTTTATCTCTACTCTAAGAGCTAACTTTCTATAAATATATATGATTCCTTGTATAAAATTAGGGATTCTTTAAAAAATTCATGCTGCGATATGCAGATATCACACTCTTGACCCAAGAAAATTATTGAAAGTGGTCAACCAATTAGCACAAAAAAATTATAGACAGGGCTGTAATGGTGCAAGTGGTGTTTCGGCACACCACTTAAATTAAAGTTGAAATTTTTGGAGCAGTTACACTAAAGAAAATTATTATTTTATAAAATTAAGAGAGGCTAATAAAATTAGTAGGGCTTGCATTGAATAATATGCTGTGAAGACTCAAACTTGTAAGCCAAGAAGGCTAGAATTAGGGTTAGCAATTAGGCAATTAGGCGAACTATAGATATTAAGGAATGTGTAGGTATTAAATACATAAATCATGCAGGTGCTAATAGTAGCTTAAAACCTATCACTTGGTCCCTTAGAACACCATAATTTTAGACATTAGAATTAAAAAATCGTGTTTTAATGATTGGGAACTTGTTCTTATTGGAAAACTTCTCATAAACATAGAAATATTAATATAAACAATACTAATAAATTTGCCTATTAAAACTTTGTGTCATTTGTAGGATTTTAGAAGAAGGAAGTATACCCTGCAACATACGTGCAGAATATTTAATGTGCTAAAGGATTTAGGTCTGAAATAAATGACAATTAATGTTATGTGAAGATGGTTTATATGTTGTTTATTCAAAGCGTCACATATAACTTTTCAGTAAAAAGACTTCTTGGTCTGTAGGGTAGATTTTTTACTTATATGCTTGCATTTTTTAACTCATAATTTAAATGATTAGCACAATTTCTTAAATATCATGACTTGGCAAATTATTCATAATAATAAAGGTTTTCTTAAAAGGATTGTATATAAAGAAGAGACTGTAATTTGAACTTTCACTGAGTAGCTATTCCTTTTTTGTTGGTTGAAATCATACAAAAAGTAATTGAACTAATAAAAGAAGAAGCTTGGAAATTATTAATATTTTCATCATCTTTCAAAGTAAAAAAAACTTTTTGGGTGCAATTTTTTCATCAAATAATCTGCCAATGTATTAACTATTTTATTATAGAAATACTTGCAATTTGGAATATCCAAAGTTCGTTCTTCATGAAGTAATCCTAACAAAATAAGTTGTGGTTTTTTGATAAGAGCAGAATGCTTCATCATTTTATGGAGAATTGAGTTCTGACTATTAGTTTGATCATTTCATATATCAGGCATATTTAGCATTAAATCGGTACGCCTGTAGTACAGAACCTTCGGGGTAGTAAAATCACAGAGTAATAGCATTGCAAGCTGTACAGTTTTTGCATGTGCGATTATTTTAAAAAATCGAATGCCAAATTAAACATGTACAAAAAACGATAATACAAAGAATATTTAACAAATCATTTATCACAAAAGCAAGGATGTCATTTCTATTATTATCATTTTTTTTAAATTTTTTAAAAGTAGCTCTGCAAGTTTATTTTGCATTTTCATATCTAATTTTGTTATAAAAAGGGGTGTCCAATGTGTCCAATGTGCCAGTGCCAGCTTTTATACACACCCTTAATATTACCTTTTTTATTTGTTAAGATAAGCTGTTTCCTATTTAATTGACATTTTAAGTCTATTTGTTTCTTATTTGCTACTTTTGAGATGGGGCAGTTTTCAAAATAGATGGGCGATGGCTATGTGCCAACCAGATACTGGGTTGCCACCCGTGTGCTACGGTTATTAACCAGACCCTTAGTAGTACCAATCTTTGGTCGGTGAGGGGTAAAAAAATATTCCGCATCCTGTTGGAATGTATTTACTCCCCCTATTTACTTGCGATGCCTTTAGCAACTTTCCCAGCCAACAATGTTGTTATTGCATGTTGTATACGACAGCAGAAATGCACTGCGATCTGCACTCAAACTGCTTACAGTAAGCACATATTATCTAGTATGCTTCTTGATTGTCATATTATAAAATATTATAAAATAAGAAGCTACTTGTAGCAGACAAGTCCACAGTTAAGAACTTAGGAGTTCAGTTCAAGCTGGAATGGGCTCCAAGATGGAGTACGCGAATCTTTGTGGCTGCTTTGACCCCCCCCCCGCTGGCAAAACCTGTGCACACTGAGTGGCAACGCTCTTCAACGGGCGAACGCGACTCATAGGGTGTTTTGCTTCATTCCGCATACACAGCCAGAGCAAGGACGACTTAAGTAGAAGGACGGGAAACCTCGTTTCTTAGAAAAGTTTTGAAGGCACTTTTTCCCGAAAAAATACACTACGGAGATAGGAAGTTTTCATTTTTTCAGCACAAAAATTGTTATTGCGTTTGATAGGAGGCAGATCCAGTGTTCATCTTTTGATATGTTGTGCCTTTTTTATTGCTCTATCGATATTTATAAAGCTTTTCGTTCAGAAAATTAGGATTCTATGTTAATTTTTTATTCTACATAGAGGTGCTTTCACAGCTCCGACATTTCACAACTTCGACACAGAACTCACAAAACCTAACCCTACCCTAACCCTAATATGACAAATGTTTTCTCTTGTCTTCAGGAATGTATATAACTTTGGCCGATCGGTTTTTACCGACGCTAAACCGACGTGGGTTGGCTGCACACTGGACGACAAACGGAATGGGGTGGCGGACAGGGAATCCCCAAGGCCACTCAAAGCGCCGCCTACCAAATGATCAAGCAAGGCAAACTATTAGGCAAATGGCGTGATTCAGCAGTGATGACTCACTCGACACTCCCTAGATCTGTCTCTGTCCAACATACTGTTCCCATTTAAATACATTGCCGCCGTAAACTTTTGCCGGCGCTAACTTAATTTTCCCATTTAATTAAATACGCTCGTACATTGCCGACGCTACATTTCCCACTTAAATACATTGCCGACGTAAACTTTTGCCGATGATAACTTTTCCCATTTAAATACATTGCCGACGTAAACTTTTGCCGACGCCAAAACTTAATTTTTGCCGACGCTAACTTAATTTTCCCATTTAGATACATTGCCGACGTAAACTTTTGCCGACGCTAACTTAATTTTCCCATTTAGATACATTGCCGACGTAAACTTTTGCCGACGCTAACTTAATTTTCCCATTTAGATACATTGCTGACGTAAACTTTTGCCGACGCTAACTTAATTTTCCCATTTAGATACATTGCTGACGTAAACTTTTGCCGACGCTAACTTAATTTTCCCATTTAGATACATTGCCGACGTAAACTTTTGCCGACGCTAACTTAATTTTCCCATTTAGATACATTGCTGACGTAAACTTTTGCCGACGCAAACTTAATTTTCCCATTTAGATACATTGCCGACGTAAACTTTTGCCGATGCTAACTTTTCCCATTTTAAATACATTGCCGACGTAAACTTTCGCCGACGCTTAATCCATCGAGCTGATTTATTGTACATCTAACCAAAATGTATATAAATATAACATCGTTGATCGTTAAATTATGTGTATAGATATTAAATGTCTGGAGAGCGCTGTTCTATTGAGATGCAGATGGTTCTCTAGTCTTATGTTCCGTCTTAGAAAGAATATGTGCCTGTTGAATTCATGAATTCTTATAATTGTATACTCATTTTTTGTACATTTTGTAAGGAATATTAGGGAAGTGTCTGATCAAATCTTTTCATGTCTCTATAATGTAATTTACGCTGATCGTAACTATGAATCTTTTTGCAAAAATTTCAAGCACTTCTGGATTTCTTTACAAAATGGTAGAAATACAATGTACTGAACACTCGTTAATATATATTATATACTTTAAAATAGCCAACAGCATCGAATAGTGATAAAGTCTGTGTACTCCACAACTGCAGGCGTGGCGGAAGAAGAAAATTATTAAAGTTTGAGGAGGGGGGCAACACATGCAAGAGCAAACTCTGATACAGTATCCGTCAGATCGTTTTTTGGACGGAGAAGCGTTACATGTAAATGGAGAATATAAAGACTAAAAAATATACTACTGCAATTATTTGATGACGTAAATTCAGGCTGCATGAGAACGTACACCTGTGCAACCCCTGGGCTCCAGGCACTGAAATGTCAGCCGCCAGGCCTCGTCCCCTTGACTGTAGCTGCCTCCTGCATGGTGCGGTAGCTGACGTTGCGGCCAAGATCCCATTATCTAGACAGCGGACTGGGTTGCTTAAAGGTACATGCTTAAAGGTCATCTCACTCAGTCACCTGTACAGGAGTACCCCCGCGGGAGACTCCCATGCACTAACGAGAAGGGACTCCATCAGTCTGCAAACGAATTTTTATTAACTGTACTAGAAATGGCCGATTTAGCTGTATATGCGAGAGGCATGCAAGGACGTACACAGTCTATAGTCAGTTCTGGAAACGAGGACTTTGCACCGGGCTGCGTTTTGTTGGGCCGCGGCTTGTCAGGCTGCAGTTGTCCAGGAAGAGTGGAAAGGGGATTGCTGGCACCCTGCTACTTCACGACAAAATGCCCCCAGCTCAACCACTATGTGAATCCTCGATCCTCTCCGTCATCCAGCCAATTCTTATCAGATCTGGCACCCTCCTATTTTTATACATGCTGCTCTGTCAACTTAAATTACATATATATGTACAGATACAAGCGGCCGCTCCACCCATGACCCCATTTCGAGTCTAACGAAGAGTAGTAGGTCTCTATAACCCCTTAAACCCTCGCCAACCAGTGGCTGGAGAATCAACCGGCAGATTTCTACACGTACACATGTACACCGGTGACATCAGGCGCTGCGACCGATTTTTAAGTGCATTAATTGATCGGCAGAAGGTAGGCTATGTTAAAAAACAATTTTATCAAATTTCTGCTCAAAAAAGGCGAACGACAAAACTTTTTGAACCCCTCGTCCGTATGTATAGATGCAGTTTTACAGCGTAGAGTAATTGCCACTTTCTGTACGACTCCGGTTTAAGCAGTTAAAATTAAGAAAATAAAAGAATGAATTCCTTGCTTTTTTAGATCCGAAAAATGAAACGTTTGTGCTACTGCACTTTTACGCCATGCTTTTGTAAACTTACTTATTTTTTCACACCATAAATGTTTGACTCCAAACAAAGATGTTTTAATATACTCGCAGCATAGCATGTTGTTTAACTGTGCAGAGACGATCTGAAAATTTAAATATTTTTCGTTTTGCTTTGAAATTAACTAAAATAAAATTAAATTAACATGCGTCTGAGCGCGCGATAACATTCAAATCTATTACTTTTCATGCTGTGTTTCATATATGTGTGTAATGAAGCTTAGTCTAATATTTTAAATACAACTTTATTTGCAGTTAGCTTACTTTAACAGTCATTTTTTCAACTTTTTTGACCGTGCTTTGTTAAAGTGTAAAGAATTCAAACGTCAGTTTAACTTGGACGCGATCTTAACTCTCGATCATTCTCATTCCTAGATAAACCCTGAATATTCAGTTTAACTAGGATTTTAACCAGGAATCGGCTTCAATTTTTTAAGCGGGAGCAAACATGGAGCATGTCAAGCCGATACGGCATAAGAATACAAACTGTGCGTTATAGCTATTTTAATTTCTGTGCGACTGTTTTATTGGCGCAATTGAACAAACTCCTCAGTGACCTCAGTCCTCAGTGCTGAAAACATCAACTGAATATCTTCATTTGTAATATTTATGTATGGCATATGTTCTACTGTTGTCTGTTGTCCCAGTATTGTCTACCTCCATGTCGCTAGCCGCGTCTCAGCCGCGTCAAAATTTTAAAATTATGCCCCAGATGCAGCTTTAATAAAATCTTATAGATTAGGGCCTATGGTCCAAAAGTTATGCCCCAAAAGATTTCAGCTCATTAAATCATACTGGCTTCATTTCCCAGGCGTTTTAATTTTTGTTTGAGTGGGCTAGTGCAGGGCTGGCATTGGGCTAGCAAATTTCTCTAAAATCAGGCCCTTAAAGTTAAACCTTGCCCCAAAAAACAATTCAAATGACAAACTGCTTTACACAATTGGTTAAAAATTCAGTAATTTAAATCTAAATGAATGCTTAGAAAATCGACATTGAAGTTTTAATTCGTTCACTTTGACTATCAATGTATAATAAAATTTCATTTACCATATTATTATAAATTAGGCCTCTATATAAAGGTATGCTAGGTGCCTAAACATGGCCTATATCAGATTCATACATGCGCAACAGTCGGCCAATCCGGCTGACCAATTTGGCGGCCAACCAAGGAAGTCGCAAAAATGCCTACCTAAAAAATACCAAAGTAGTAATACTAAGTAGCTGATGAGGCATTTTGACTTAATAAGACAGTCATAGTTACTCCTGCCGTTTATCCAAAGTTGCGTTAATTTTGCATTAGGGTTTTTTTATATGTAAGTTGCATTTTTGGCCAAAAACTATGTTGCATTTTTGTTAAAACTAGGCCTAAGTTGCATGGCCGACCGAATTTTGGAGGTTGCGCATATATGATCAGATTAGTTCGAAATACTTCATTGAATGATTAATGAATAGTTGGGTTAGTTATATTAAAAATAAAATTATTATTAGCTAGCCTAGCCTACTTATCTAGTTAGTATTGGATTCTCATTTAATTTTAAATCTATACTTTATAAGATAAGCTTACAAAGAACACACAAATATTAGTCATATTTTGTGCTAATAATTTTTATTGTATAAACAATATCAGTAAACCTTGAAATTTCAAAATATGTTTCTTGAAAGCAATTAAACAATCTACCTTATTATAGACTTTGCCAGGATGGAATTCTTGCACAAAAGTTGTTATGCGTTTGTATGCGCTTATCAAATTTGTGCGCACTTGTGTACTGAAAAGGAGCCTACTTGTGTGCTCTTAAAGAAGGTGTGTGCGCACTCCATTGTATGCGTATGCAAAGAAGCTGTTTAATGCAGAATCAGAGACAGGATTTGACTTTTACATGCATTTAACATGGTTATATGCCATGTAGTGTATGCGCACTCAAGTTCTACTTTTCATAGTCCAAAAGGTTGTTTTTACGCTGGAAAATTTTAAACAAAAGTAAAAAAAAGAATAATAGTTTTTAGCAAAGACAGTTACTTTAAAGTTTAGTGAAACTCTTATAATTTTTAAAGAATATTTTCTTTAAAAATTAGTGTCCAAGCTACTTTACACTTAAGGTACAACTTTCTTTCTAATTTACAAACCAATAATGACTGACACTTAAAATATGACAGTTGTTAGCACTGCCACTTTTGGCTAAAATGACACTGCCTAACGACACCACCTAATGATACTAGTCATCCAACACTTGTCTGACACTCATCTGACACTTGTCTGATACTTATCCTATACTCATCCTACACTGCCCGACACTCCTCCAATACTCGTCTAATGCTTATCCAATATTGCCCAACACTCATCTGACACTGCCCAACACTTATCTGACACTCATCCGACACTTGTCTGACACTGATCTGACACTCATCTCATCCCACATTCGTCTAACACTCATCCAACACTGCCTGACACTCATCCAACACTCATCCAACACATACATGCACAACCTCCAAAATTTGGTCAGCCATGCGACTTAGTTTTAACAAAAATGCAACATAGTTTTTGGCCAAAAATGCGACATATTTTTTGGCCGAAAATGCAACTTAAATGTAAAAAAAACCCTAATGCAAAATTAATACAACTTTAGGTAAATGGCAGGAGTAACTATGACTGTCGTATTAAGTCAAAATGCTTCATCAGCTACTTAGTACTACAACTTAGGTATTTTTTGGGTTAGCATTTTTGTGACTTCCTTGGTTGGCCGCCAAATCGGTCAGTCAGATCGACCAACTGTTGCACATGTATGATCCAACATTGCCCAACACTCATCCAACACTGCCTGAAACTCGTGTAGCAAAGCTAATCAAGAAGTAGCAAATGAATTTTGTATCCAAAGAAGTAAGTTGCTTAATCTATGTATTAAGCAAATTGTGGATTTATTCACTAAGTATCTTACAAAAAGATGTTGGGTCACAAATAGACATTTAGGTCACTTAATACACTGTCACTGCATTTTAGAAAACTTCATAAAGTTTCCATGTCAGCCTTGTTGCTAGTGTCATCTTCCTCATCGCTGCCATCACATGCCTTATCGCCGCCATCACCTGCCTTCTCGCCGCCATCACTGATTGTTGTCACCAATGTTCATCTTCTTTCTCACAGCTTCCAACATGTGACTGTACAGATATGGAATTCTGCGTAGACCAATGCTTCTCAGTCCCATTGCATCTAGATAAGATTCTATGGCTGTTCTTTGATGTTAATTGGCAGCTAGTCTGTTGGTGCTGTCTTTGATGGCTCTTCCTTGGTAAGACATTTTGGCCATTTCCTTGGGTGTGAAACATGCCTAGAAGAGAACTTGCAGACCTCTGTCCAATGCTATGGTATTAGACTTCTGTCGACCCTTCTTTCCATTCTTGTTTGTTTTCTGGGAATTGCCTAGAAAAGCTCCTTTTGCCGTGGCAAGGCTACTGGCTAGAATTTTGACATCTGCATTCAGGTTAGCATAACTGACCCAAGCCTTGGTTGAAGATCCTTGCCAACTTAAACAGACCACTGCTCTGTAGCAATGACATCATTTGCAGCACTATTGCTATTTGGGATGATGCTGCAGACTGCTGCACTCTCCAGCACTTTTGTAGCCTCATGCAATCTAGTAGTGTTATCTCTGGACTGCGACTGAGAGATTGTAGCCATGACTTTTTTGCTATCTTTGACAACATTTAGATTTCAAGTTGTCCAGTACGGCATCAGTGAATACTTCTTTAGGATGCGACACTCAGTCTTGAGCATCTCGATGCTCCATTTATACTTGTCTAGTATCTTTTCTGTGCTTTGTCTGTTGGTGGCCGCCGACAAGCGCAACTTCTCAGGTTGTTTTTGCAATTGCAAGATCTCTGCAGTCTTCTCCGGCTCAGCTTTGTAGCTTGCAGTCAGACTATGTTTAGTGTGACACTTTTTGTCATGCATCTGCATATATGCGCAACCTCCAAAATTCGGTCGGCCGTGCGACTTAGTTTTAACAAAAATGCGACGTAGTTATTGGCCAAAAATGCGACTTACATGTAAAAAAACCCAAAAGCAAAATTAACGCAACTATGGGTAAACGGCAGGAGTAACTATGACTGTCTTATAAAAACAAAATGCCTCGTCAGCTACTTAGTACTACTACTTAGTGTTCTTTTAGGTGGGCATTTTTGCGACTTCTTTGGTTGGCCGCCAAATCGGTCGGCCGGATCGGCCGACTCGGCCGACTGTTGCGCATGTATGTGCATCTGCATGTTTTTCTCTATTTTGGCACACAAACTCAAAAGGTCTTGCTGCAAAGAGGGGTAACAAGTGCACCTACTTGCCAAGTTGATGGTTGGTACTAGTGGCTATTGCCTATAGCACTGTAAGGCAACTTCCGATTGTTCCCTTAGTGGAGTATAGGCCCTTAAAATTGTGGCTTCGTGCAGGGCTGCCTTTGAGTTACCACCTTTGGCTACTCAAACTCGTACTTCATCTCTCACAGAGTATTCCTGCTGACCCTTGGTGCCACAACTGTTTGAAAATTGGGTCTGGCTGTGGCTAACCAAAGCCACTTGCCATTTTGGATTTTGAAAATAGACAATCCAGTAGGCAGTGTTTTTACTGCTGACCTTATCGTTATCAGCCGATTTATTCTTTCTTTTAGTTGTTGACTTTTCCTTCAGACTATGAGTGTCAGATGGGTGTCAGATGAGTGTCAGGCAATGTTGGATAAATTTCGGCAGTGTCAGATGAGTGTCGGGCAGTGTTGGATGAGTATTGGGCAGTGTTGGATGAGTGTTAGGCAGTGTCTGATGAGTGTCATAAGTGTTGGATGAATGTCGGATAAGTGTCAAATGAGTGTTGGATGAGTATTAGATGAGTGTCTTAGGGCAGTGTTGTATGTCAGTGTTATACTGGTAGTAGTCTAGGCTAGTGTCATAGGGCAGTGTCGCATGTCAGTGTCGTGCCACTGACAGTCCAGGCCAGTGTCATAGGGCAGTGTTGCATATCAGTGTCGTGCTGGTGACAGTCCAGGCTAGTATCGTAGGGCAGTGTCATGCTGGCAACAGTCCAGGCCAGTGTCGTAGGGCAGTGTCGCATGTCAGTGTCGTGCTGGTGACAGTAGAGATAAGTGTCATTTAATGTCATTTTTGGAAGGCTATGACAGTGCGAGTGTCCTCGAGTGTTACAACCATGCTAACCATTTTATACTAGGTAGACCCTAAACTGCTTAGGCCAGAAAATAATAAGAAAGCTACTAGAATAACAGTAAGAATGCTACCAAAATAACAGTGAGAATGCTACCTATGAGAATTTAATACTCAGAATAATCTTTAGACCAATACTCAGACTTATGCTTAGATAAATAGTTTATACTACTTTATACTTTAAATACTTTGCTGAATTTATCCATAGTGAATCTCTATTGCCAAATTGGTTAGCATCCTTGCTGCCACCAATACCAAGTTGTCTTAGGGCTTTCCCTTTTTTATAAATATTTTACTAATGCCATTAAAGCTGTCATAGGTCTAGGTAAGCCTATACTTCAATGTATGCATTCATGTTTAGCAAATTATATTTCTAGAATATGGCTACTTTTTCTAGTTCTTATTAATAGTTACATTTATGGTAGCAGTTTTGGTCATTCTAGTAGCATTTCTGGCAATGTATTCTAGCCTAGGTGGTTTTAGTAGGCCCTAGTATATGTATCTTATGTATTACTTCTAGTCTTATTTGTTAAGATAAGAGGGTCCTAGCATTTCTTTTTGTATTTTTACATCAATTCCAAACTCCTTTTTCTTTGTCAATTTCTTCTAATGAAGTAGTGCATTTTTCACAGTAAATGCAATATAATATGTTCTTTATATTCTTTTTATAGTATAAAACTGTTTTGCTACAATTCTAATTTGCTGTTTCTTAGAAAATTGCCTTAGAAAATTTCTAAGAAAAGTTTCTTAGAAATTATATTTAAATTCCTGCCCCAATTTTGTTCAACTATAGTGTTTTCCAAATAATATTCTACAAGTAAATTTGTTTTAAAGTGATTTTTTAACCAGTATAAATAGAAGACCAAAAACTGAGAGAGCAAAAACCTTGCTTGTGATTTGTGAGCCTTTCAGTTATTAACTTATAACTTAGAAAGTTTTCAATTGAAATTCATCTTTTTATTCCTTCAAGGAACCCTAAAATTGGAAGAATAGAAACCTGCTAAAAGTGAGAAATTGCTCAGTAGTTTAAATTGAATTGTCCTAGGCAGTAAAAACATACATGCGCAACAGTCGGCCGAGTCGGCCGATCCGGCCGACCGATTTGGCGACCAACCAAGGAAGTCGCAAAAATGCCCACTCAAAAAACACCCTAGTAGTAGTACTAAGTAGCTGACGAAGCATTTTGGCTTAATAAGAGAGTCATAGTTACTCCTGCCGTTTACCCAAACTTGCGTTAATTTTGCTTTACGGTTTTTTTACATGCAAGTCGCATTTTTGGCCAAAAACTACGTCGCATTTTTGTTAAAACTAAGTCGCACGGCCGACCGAATTTTGGAGGTTGCGCATGTATGAGTAAAAACCTAATAAAGCTATGACCCTCTGATCTCAAGAATGCCCAGACAGAGAAATCCCCTCATAGGAGTACATAGAACATAGGAATAGGATAGACAGTGCCATATAGCCACTCAGGGCAGTAAATACAAGTAGTACAAATGCTATAGTATATACTGCATGCTCTGCTAGTAAGTTCTACTTATGCATAAAAGATATATAAGTAGGCTAGTAAGAGTAGTAGACCACTGTAACAACTTTGGGTCAGAAATAAGATCATCTTATACCCCTATCACAACTTGGTAGCCTCATGGTGGGATTAGTTCAGAAGCCTTACACGTGTACCATAATGGAAAAAAGTGAAATTGTTCAAGTCTTTTAAAAAGAATTGAGCCATATTTTCTGGAATTTATCACAGATATGGATGTAGAAAACAATAACTTTGTGACTTACCTTGTCTAGTAGCCTCTTTACCTAGCTAAATTATTGGCTAAGTGCTATACTTATATATTCTTAGCATATTTCAATTTGTCATTTTTCATGATTTTAATCAGTGGTATTCTATACATTCAAAATGAAATGCTACACTAAACAAAGAACTATTTTTTTCAACTATGCATTTTTATTTTTGTTTTTAATAATCTTTTGATTGGCCTGATTGAATTAAATAACACATTTGCAAAATACTACTTAACCTTTTACACCATTATAATAAATACTGCTTTATGTTTCATGTTATAAACATAAACAATCTACATAGCAATGCCTCCTAAGCATCAACAGGGCACTCATTTTCCCAAAAAATTACAACTGTGCTCAATGTATAGGAATGCTGCAATTTGCAAGGATAAACAGTGCTGCAGTCTCCACATATGCCCAAGATGGCTGGCTGGCTATTGCAAAGCCGAGTCCAACTGTAAAATGGCGCATTCAACCCTGACAATGCATAATGAGAATATATTGAAACACTATTTTCCAAAGTTGTCACCAAAGTGCGAGGCACAGCGCCACAGGTACATCCTTCGGCAAGCATTTGTTCGACCCTGCACGCACTATTGGCGTGGCAAGTGTCGTCTAGGACCAGCCAAGTGTCCCAATTTGCACTGCTGTCCATCAACTGCACTAGGAAAGAAATGCCCACGAGATGCGCAGTGCCGACTGAGTCATCGGCTTGATCGAGAGGCTATTGCGCGGCGCAATATTCATATCCCTGCCGACTGGGTGGATGTGCAGGTCTGTATTCAAAATATTTTAAAATATAGAATAGTCAGTTCTATCGAATTGTCAAAGTATTATCTCAGTCTCTCAACTATTTAGGGGTTGTAGCCTAGTGGTTAGAGCGTCGGACTTACAACTTGAAGGTCGGGGGTTCGATTCCTGATCCCACTAGAACTATTTATGTCCTTGAGCAAGACACAACTCTGCATTGCTTCAGTTCACCCAGCTGTAAAATGGGTGCCAGCATTAGCTGGGGTAATTGAGGGTGTGTGCGGTGACCCCCCCCCCCAGTCCTTGGACTGAACAGCCGTACGCACCCTTCAGATGCGCCGCGCAAATAGCTGCGGCTGAGCTGTCGGTTGCGCATCTGCTATTTGGGGCAGGTGTAATCAATTATTATTATTATTATTCTTAGTGCACCCACCCCCTCTAGCTAGGCGGCTAGGAGTGTTGAGTGCAGGTTCACTCCTCGCTTGTAGCCATCGCGTGTAGAGAACCGGCACAATGTACAGAAATGTGTGTATTGTGTACTGCAGGTGGCGTGGCGATTCGTTGTGGTGAGCGACCCGTACGACCAGGCCAAGCTGCGCAGAGCTCGCGCCTGTCATTGCAGACGCTGTCGCAGTCAGCAGGCAGCTGCCGCAGGCGACGCTGGAATTAGCAGCCGAGCCGAGTCGTTAACCTCAGCCGCGTCCAGCGTCGGCGACAACCAGTCGAGCGTCGGCGACTTGGACGACGACAACGCTGACGAATCGGACGTTGCTTCGTATGGCGACTTTGTCGATGACGATTTGTTGGTCGATGTTACAGAAGAGGACGACGGTCAAAAGGCAGATGGAATCGACATTGAAGAGGCGGAATATCTGAAGGATTTAGGACCGCCACAGAGTTTGCCGGAAAACATTGTAAGGAATTTGAGGAAATATTGATCACATTTTTAACGATGAAAGCTACTGACATTTAGCTAATGCATTCAATAAATTGCTTTCCGATTGTGTCAAAGCTCCCCTATACTCGGTAAAAGCTACCCTATAGTCAGTGAAAGCTCCCCTATAGTCAGTGAAAGCTCCCCTATAGTCAGTGAAAGCTCCCCTATAGTCAGTGAAAGCTCCCCTATAGTCAGTCAAAGCTCCCCTATAGTCAGTCAAAGCTCCCCTATAGTCAGTCAAAGCTCCCCTATAGTCAGTCAAAGCTCCCCTATAGTCAGTCAAAGCTCCCCTATAGTCAGTGAAAGCTCCCCTATAGTCAGTAAAAAGCCTCCCTATAGTCACTGAAAGCTTTGTTTTCCTTACTAACAGGCTGGGCCAGAGAAGCAGGACCCATACAAGGACGCTCTGAACTTTGACCATGTGTTTCGGCACATTCAGTCAGCGCCATTGCTGACGCTGGACAATGTGTTGAACTTCCTGCTGACTGCAGGCGGCAGCGCCACGGTGCCAGAATTCCTGAAGAGATTCGCATTGGAATCAAATTTCCCACTGGATCAGTGGCTGTCAGATCAGCCAGGCGGGAAGCTCATTCTGTGTGAGGGGCGGCTCAATGCTTATCCTTGTGTTCGAATTTGCCAGTTCTACAATGGCGCCAAGGACAGCTGCACGAATCCGAAGTGCAAGCGGCTGCACTTCTGTCTGTGGTGGCTGGGCGACCCAGATGGAAGGGTGCACAATGGACAGTGCGGTCTGGTTCACGGACTGGGGGATGCGCGCAATAAGGAGGTCTGTAAACTGCTGTTTTGTGCTGTCAGTAACTGATGTTTTGTGCTGCTTCATGCTGTCAGTAATTGCTGTTTTGTGCTGTCAGTAATTGCTGTTTTGTGCTGTCAGTAATTGCTGTTTTGTGCTGCTTCATGCTGTCAGTAACTGATCTTTTGTGCTGCTTCATGCTGTCAGTAATTGCTGTTTTGTGCTGTCAGTAATTGCTGTTTTGTGCTGCTTCATGCTGTCAGTAACTGATGTTTTGTGCTGCTTCATGCTGTCAGTAATTGCTGTTTTGTGCTGTCAGTAATTGCTGTTTTGTGCTGTCAGTAACTGCTGTTTTGTGCTGCTTCATGCTGTCAGTAATTGCTGTTTTGTGCTGTCAGTAATTGCTGTTTTGTGCTGTCAGTAATTGCTGTTTTGTGCTGCTTCATGCTGTCAGTAATTGCTGTTTTGTGCTGTCAGTAATTGCTGTTTTGTGCTGTCAGTAATTGCTGTTTCATGCTGTCAGTAATTGCTGTTTTGTGCTGTCAGTAATTGCTGTTTTGTGCTGTCAGTAATTGCTGTTTTGTGCTGCTTCATGCTGTCAGTAATTGCTGTTTTGTGCTGTCAGTAATTGCTGTTTTGTGCTGCTTCATGCTGTCAGTAATTGCTGTTTTGTGCTGCTTCATGCTGTCAGTAATTGCTGTTTTGTGCTGTCATCGCGATTTCCCACTATCACCTGCAGATCCAGCTGTGCTCATCATCACAGCCATCCAATCATTCACCTGCTTGTCATCACAGCCATCATCCAATCATTCACCTGCTTGTCATCACAGCCATCCAATCATTCACCTGCTTGTCATCACAGCCATCATCCAGTCACCTGCAGCTCCAGCTGTACTCGTCATCACAGCCATCATCCAATCAGTCACCTGCTTGTCATCACAGCCATCCAATCATTCACCTGCTTGTCAACACAGCCATCTAATCATTCACCTGCTTGTCATCACAGCCATCATCCAGTCACCTGCAGCTCCAGCTGTACTCGTCATCACAGCCATCATCCAATCAGTCACCTGCTTGTCATCACAGCCATCCAATCATTCACCTGCTTGTCAACACAGCCATCTAATCATTCACCTGCTTGTCATCACAGCCATCATCCAGTCACCTGCCATCCATCCAATCATTCACCTGCTTGTCATCACAGCCATCCAATCAGTCATCTGCTTGTCATCACAGCCATCCAATCAGTCACCTGCTTGTCATCACAGCCATCCAATCATTCACCTGCTTGTCATCACAGCCATCATCCAATCAGTCACCTGCAGCTCCAGCTGTACTCGTCATCACAGCCATCATCCAATCAGTCACCTGCAGCTTCAGCTGTACTTATCATCACAGCCATCCAATCATTCACCTGCTTGTCATCACAGCCATCCAATCAGTCATCTGCTTGTCATCACAGCCATCCAATCAGTCACCTGCTTGTCATCACAGCCATCATCCAATCAGTCACCTGCAGCTCCAGCTGTACTCGTCATCACAGCCATCATCCAATCAGTCACCTGCAGCTTGAGCTGTACTCGTCATCACAGCCATCATCCAATCAGTCACCTGCAGCTTCAGCTGTACTCGTAATCACAGCCATCATCCAATCAGTCACCTGCAGCTTCAGCTGTACTCGTCATCACAGCCATCATCCAATCATTCACCTGCTTGTCATCACAGCCATCATCCAATCAGTCACCTGCAGCTTCAGCTGTACTCGTCATCACAGCCATCATCTAATCATTCACCCGCCCGCAGCTACTTGCCCGCATTGGCCTCGGCGCAGTCGGCAGCCAGAAGGTCCTCGAGCTGCTGCGTGCGAGCCACCCGGCTGTGTGCGCCAAGTACAACACAGACAGCGGGTGTTCCGATGCCCGCTGCCCCGACATTCACATTTGCAACAATGCGCTGCACAGGGAAAACAAGCTGGCTAAGCAGCTGTGCCCGTGTCACAGGCGGCACGTCCTGGAGCCCGCCGCCAAGGACCCGGAGACGGCGGTCAAGCTGGCCAGGTTCGGCCTGGACGACAGCAACCTGAACTTCCTCGCCAGATCCTTCCTGGTGCCCGCTGCGCTGCGGAACTCCCTGCCTGCCATGGCCGGTGTCCCCGGACCCGCCCCTGCGTCCGCCCCTGCGCCCGCCCCGAGCCTGCCGACCCCGCTGCCCGACGTGTCGGCCCTCGGCCTCGGCCTTCGCACCGCCTACGCCGCGCTGATTCGCCGCAGCGGCCGAGCCGCACCGTCGGAGCTGCTGGCCGACCTGAACCTGCCGAGCGACTTCCCGCTGGAGCAGTGGCGGGACAGCATCGACGAGTTGATGAAGCCGCTGCAGAGCATGATTGACATCTACAAGGATGCTGTGAGCGGACAGGCGGTCAGCGTGAATGTGTTTCGCCGCTTCCGCATCTGCCCGATGCACAACGGGGCACCGAAGTCCTGCCAGAATGCGGACTGCTGCCAGCTGCACCTGTGCCTGTGGTTTCTGGCCGACCCCGACGGCAAAGTGCATGATAAGGTGGGGAGATGCGTTTGACTTGTGCAATTTGATTTGATCAATATCCCCTTCCTGCAATCAGTCTCATCCCACAACTGAGTCTGCAACTTGAAGTTAATTACTCAGCTCAGAATCCCACAGCTCAGAATCCCACAGCTCAGAATCCCACAGTTCAGTATCCCACAGCTCAGAATCCCACTGCTCAGAATCCCACAGCTCAGAATCCCACTGCTCACAGCCCCACAGCTCAGAATCCCACAGCTCAGAATCCCACAGCTCAGAATCCCACAGCTCAGTATCCCACAGCTCAGAATCCTACAGCTCAGAATCCCACAGCTCAGTATCCCACAGCTCAGAATCCCACTGCTCAGAATCCCACTGCTCACAGCCCCACTGCTCAGAATCCCACAGCTCACAGCCCCACTGCTCAGAATCCCACTGCTCAGAATCCCACAGCTCACAGCCCCACTGCTCAGAATCCCACAGCTCACAGCCCCACTGCTCAGAATCCCACAGCTCAGAATCCCACAGCTCAAAGTCCCTCATTAAAAATGCCCCAATGCCCTTCCGCATTCCTCAGGCGGACTGCAGGCTCTGCCACGACCTCAGCGGCCGCAACCACCGAATTCGCAGCGCCTTGGGCATCGCAGACGGCCTGAAACAGCGGGAGGTGCTCAATCTGCTGCTGGCCAGCCACCCGAAGGTGTGCTCAGCCTACAACTCAGAATCCGGCTGTCAACAAGCTGACTGTGCCGACATTCACCTGTGCAACAACGTCAAGTTCAAGCAGTGCGGCAAGTGCCGCTGCCGCAGGCAGCACGTGCTGAGCATGGATGAGCAGACCAAGATGAAGCTGTTCCCCTTCGACATGGACAAGATGGAGCCTGGTCACGTGCTCAGGTCTTTCTTGATTCCCGCCCCGCTGCCCAACACCAACCCAAACGAAAAACCCGAGCCTCCAGCCGTGGCCTCTCAGCAAGAGTTATCGAAACCAAAGGATTTGGCCCCTTCCGAGCAGGCCAAGGGCAAAAAGGCCAAGCCAGAAGTGCCCAGCCTATTAAATATTAATGCCGCTCAAGGCGTCGGCTTAAAGCCGCAACCGCAGGAGCAGCAGCATCAGAAAAATAAAAAGCAGAAGACTCATTCTGTTGCTTCCGATTTATCCAGTGACCCGCTGCCCAACACCAATTCGAATCCAGTACCCGCTGCTTTTGCTAACGTTAATCAGCCTCCTAGAAGCAATGCTCCACAGCAATCGTCAAATGTTGCGCCGCTTATGCCACAGCCGCAACATGGTCCTAGGTAAGATTGTTTTTTACCAGTCCTTCAAACTGCCATCTTTGTTTGGGCGCACTGATCGACTCAAAAAACTTTTTTTAAAGGCTCCCTAATTGTGAAAGACTTAATTAGTTAACACGGCAGACACTATATTTTTGTTGTGAAAAAGTAGATCGTATATTCTTTTTACATGAGTTAGTCTGGGCGAAGTGTTATTGGAGTTTATTGTGGCATTTAAAATTTCTTTTCTCGGGGTTTGCGTCCTCGGGAGCATATGGGGGTGAAGAATGAACAGACAACTAATTCGATTTACACAAGTGAACCCAAGGCAGACGAAACTCAGCCTAGAGGGCAGGCCTAATCTAGCTCAGCCAATGAGAGAGCAGTAAGGAGAGAGGTCACAGTTAGACAAACGAAACTCAGCTTAGTGGGCAGGGCCAATTTAGCTCAGCCAATGAGAGAGCAGTAAGGAAAGAGCCTAGAGGACAGGCCCAATCTAGCTCAGCCAATGAGAAAGCAGTAAGAGGGAGGCCGGAAAATGTTTATCGGCCTGGTTGGGGCTGGGGCGCCACCCCTTTTCTCTCAACGACGTGCACTTGAATTAAATTGGATCGCTCTGGCATTCGTACAAACAGGCCGCCAATTGGGCTGCACCAGTCGAGCAAGCACCAATTCGGAGGTCATCAGCAATCGACAGAACAGCAGCAGAAGGCTGACTTGCAAAGCAAGCGCCAAAGCAAGCTGTCCGCAGGCAGTGTGCCAAACATTGCAAAGTTGAAACTCGGCAGCAGCCCAAAAGCGCAGCAAAAGCCGCCCGTTGTCTCAGCCGCCGTCAATCCAAAGGCGCCTCGTGCCGCTCCTAGCGAGGAAACCCTGTGCGAGGAGTTCCTCCGGCACGAATGCTTCTCCCAGAATTGTCCTCGGCGGCACTGCCCTCACAAGGTCCCTTATCTGTGGCAGTGGCAGGCCGCCCACTGGCCGCCGAGCCGCTGGCAGGACGTGGACGCCGCGCTGAACGAGCAGCTGGAGGCGGCCTTCTGCCAGCCCGACCGCTCCGACTTAGTGACGGTCGGCAGCGGCGAGCTCGGCTCCGAGTTCCCCGGTCAGCTGACGCTGTCGTTCGTTGCCGGTTCGGCCGATAGATTCGAGATTCGGTCGGTCTCGGGACACCTGAAGCCTCCCGGCGGCCTCCGCTGCCTCCGCACGGAGAGCCGCGCCAGCCTCCACCGGCCCCTCGCCACCAACTGGCGCTGGTTCTTCCTTGGCAGCCACGGCGCCTGGAGCTCCGTTGAGATTCTTCCAGAGCCCGGCCTCAACGAAAAGCTCGAGGAAGCGTTTTGCCGCGGCGACTCTAGCTTGACTGTCGGGCAGTGCGGCTGCAAGCTCGACTCAATGCTCATCTCCATGCCCGGAGCTCCGCAGGAGATGCCGCTACGTCGCAGACCGGCGCCACGGATGCAGCCGCAGCAATGGAGCTTCCAGCAGCATCCACCACCGATCCCTGGTCGAGGCCTGGGACCGCCGGTGCATCCTGCATTTTTCGGACCACGGCCTCCGTCGTCGTTTTATACGGATCCGTTTATGGGTGGCAGATTTCCGCCTCCCAGTGGGCCCAGGTTGGTCTTTTTGCACCTGTTGATTATTGCACTAGCTTAGCGCTACATCGATTTCATAGAGCTTACCAGACAAATAGCTCCAACAGCTTTTTGCTAACAAAACCTTGCTTTCAACTTTAAAAAAATGTTCACCTATTTTTCCTTTCAGATATGGTCCTTAATCTGGCTAACAATGATGAAATAACAAAATCGTAACGGTTATTAGTGTATTTTGGTTACTACTGATTAATCTGTGCAAATTTTGGTAAAGGCTTAGGTATTCATTTGTTTTGTTTGTTAAACACAATACTTTGTGAACTCGGTTAAAAAACTTTTTCTCGATGCGATTTTTATTTCTCGCGTTGCCATTTTTCTTTTCCCATATTATTTTTTTGCGAATACTGCAGCAATTTACAGTCGTAATTGGACCTGAACAGTGCTAATATGTTAGTGGCTTTGATTTTTTAGATGCTTAATTTCACTGCGCCATGTGTTTTAAACCCCTCTCGCGACTATACAGTATATATATATAAATTTAATATTTCGTCATACACGCCGATTAACGATTAGAATTCGAATAGATATAGAATTCTCGACAGCACATTTAAGCTTCTAACAAGTATATCAGATGTGTTTCTTTCTGAGATATGAGATATGAGGTATCAGGGCTCACGGGTGGAGTTGCTGATATGACAATGCTCATGTCATGGTGGAATCGCTGAGATGTCAGGCTCGGGGGGGGGGGGATTGCTGAAATTCTATGACTCGGGGAGAATTGCTGAGATGTCAAGGGTGGTTGCTGAAATATTGTGGCTCATGGGGGTTGCTGAGATCGGTTGCTGATCGATCAAAGGGAGGGTTAAGTTAAGCCATGGGTCAAATGGAGGCTTTGATGCCAAAGCTCACAGGGGATGCTGATATCTTGGGCCAGATAGCCGGCTTTCAAGACTGATGCTTTGTTGCTTAAACCATTAGTTTCTTTAGTTAGGATACTAAAACACGAGACGAGTAGTTAATTCAATTTTTTTTGCTTCCCAGCGGGGGGCGCTGATTGCTAGTCCCAGTGGCGTAGCCAGGGGGCCGGGGGGGGGGGGGCGCAGCCCCCCCCCCCAATCGCCTTGGGGGGTTGGGCGCGGTGGGTACCAAAAACCAACCATGAGGCAATTGAGTGCCTGCGGCGCCAAAATGAGTGCGTGCGGCGCTAAAATGAGTGCCTGTGGCGCCAAAATGAGTGCCTGTGGCGCTAAAATGAGTGCCTGCGGCGTCAAAATGAGTACCTGCGGCGTCAAAATGAGTGCCTGCGGCGCCAAAAGTGGGAATGGCATAAGGCATGGCCAGCCAGGCCAACCCGCCTTTCCCCAATTGAAATTCCTGGCTACTGGCTAGTCCTATATACTAAAAATGATTTTAAAAATGCCCCCCTTTCTAACAGCTGGGCAATGCACCCTTGAATGCAAAACGCTCTCAGACTGCAAGTGTTGCTTGATCTCTCAGAAAAAACTGAATGAAACCCTGTTAGTTAATTATTTAAGCTCTGAACAAGCATTTGGTGAGAAGTTCAAATCTTCTATTTTTTGCATGTAATTTATAATAAATTTGCTTGCAACAAAACAATTTTGTTTCGGTAAGGGTGTATTAAAACTAACGTTCAATTTTGCCGAAAAAATGAATAGATGCAAATCCTAATACTCCATAGTATGCATTACAGCAGGGGTCGGCATGACTCCCATCCGCTTAAAGTTTTCCTTGTCTCCTCAGCTGTCTTCTCCCGTTTCCCCTCTCTTCTCCCCCTCTCTTTACCCGCCTCTCTCTCTTCTCCCCTCTCTCTTCTCCCCTCTCTCTTGACTGGCAATGAAAACGACAATAATTACTTGTGTAGTGTAGCTATTATTGTTATTTTTAATTACATGTTGCTGGTACTATTTATTTTATGGTCAAATATTGCATCATTCTTCCTATATGCAGGCTCGCTGGCTCTTCCCATTATTTACGTATCTTGTACGCACATTTAGGATTTCCATTATTGTGCTTCCCCATCCCGCTCTTCTCGTGCCGTTTTGGAAATAATATAAAATGAATCGCGAACTCAAGTGGGTTTACTAAGTCTTGACTCTAAAGTTTTTATTGCTCAAAAAGCAAATCTTTCCAGAATTGGGAAAGCGTTATTTCTTATATATCTTTTTTTATTGAGCGCATGGATGATTAAAATAAATTCAAAATTGTTACTGTATAACTGTAAACTGCAGCTACGCCCGAATAAAGTTATGAAATGAACTAAAGATGTGGCCTATCTAATAAAGATAGTATTCTAGTATCAGTGTTCACTATGCAGACAGTAATTTTGCACTTCTAACAATTTAGAATATGCAGAATAAGCCGACTTGCTCAGGGAAAACGGCACGTGTTGAGTAGCTTGCATTTGCAACAGAACGAACGAAAATTGAGACAAATTAATCCTGCTCAAAATTAGTCGCGAGTTTTATTCTAATTTCAGTATAGTAAAAGCAAGGGAAAAAGTGTATACTACGAGTTATTAGTGTTTCATCGCATTGGACAGCTTGAATATTCGATAGACCTAACAACTAAACAGGGTGGGAAAACTGTATGATAAATAAGTCGTGCTTTTTCACTGTTCCCACTTGCCCGACAAAGGCAGCATTTTATACTGTATGCACCATAACAATTACATACATATCTAGCTCGTACATGTACATGTAGCGGTGTCCCAAAAAGAAACTGCATATATACATATGCATGCTACATGCAGTCAAAATGAAGACAGTGAATGCTCATTTCTTTCAGAAAAAGATGTTGGAGATAGCCTTTAAATTCCTTTAAATTACATGTAGTACACTACTATGTTGTTGGGTATAGAACTTGCTTTTACATGTATATTTGACCGCGAAGTACAACAGAATGTAGCTGACTCGCACTCAAGAAAAGATTATGACAATAAGGCCCATGTATTAAACCCATCCACTAATACACTCAAAACCATAGTACTCTTAGTTATTCAAATCGACCGTGAGCTGATCGAGCTTCAGCGTTGTTTCAAATAATGTGTTAACAAATAACAATACGAGTCGTTTTTTTGGGTCACAATTACTTTTGTTTGAACCGGGTTACATGTGAAAAAGGTTGCGTTTGCGAAGTAAGTTCTGTGCAATTGGCCGTTTTACACGTATACACTACGTGCTACATACATGTACTTGTACAAGCGCATATTATGTACTTGTACATAACACACTAGCGATTATTTGCCCACGCATGTTGCAAGGATCACAAAATCCGTGAATATATTTCATTAATTTTATAATTGTTTTATTTTAATTATAATTAATTTTATTCCATTAATTTTATCATTATATATATGAATATTAATAGGAAACTTTGAAGATATTGAGCATGAAGTGAAGCGAATCTTTATCGCATCGAGCCCCTGTCGGTATTGAAGACGAAAGATAACTAAAGCTCGAAAATAATCATTTCATTTTAATCATTTTCCACTTTAAATCTTTTACTGTTGAGTTATTATTGTTTTCTAAACATTAGGGATACATAATTGTGATAAAACTAATTTTATTTACCAGATTTTGTTTAAACTTGTGAAATCTAATTGCAGGTCGCTAGGATCAATACAAATATTTTTTTAACATGTCAAAATTTCACAATTTTATGATTTTCTGAATTCCTCTTGAGTCTTGAGCCAATTATTGTATTGCATATCAGCATGGACGTTTCAGCTAAGACAGCTATCTCAAAGTTAGCTGAGTCTTTGCACAAGCAAACGAATTGTAAGTGTTACCTTTGCACTAGTCATATTACAAGTAGGGCCTGTAAGTCAGTTATTTCTATAGTTATGCTTTCGAAAACGTAGTATACTCGTACTTTTCCAGAAGCACTGTTAACACGTATAATTTTTATCTCAATTACCTTAATATTTCTTGTATGTTATGATTACCTATGCAGTAATAATTTACCATTCACTCAGTAAAACGTATAATTAGATTCGCATTCGCACAGCAAATTAAATAAAAATGACAGCAACAATAGAGCAGTCAGTTAAATATGAACCGGTTAATATTTGTTTAACAACCTTTAAACTAAGCGAAAGAATTAGCCTATGAAACTAGATTTCTTAGTTATCAAGAACCCTGAAGTAAGTAATTCACAATTTCACAAAAAATATTGCTTTTCATTGCTCACTATTAAAAAAGTCTAGAAATATTTTGATCTTTATTTTAAAACCAGATTTTTATCAATTAAGTTTATTAATATATCATTTTAGTGTTTAGTATATAGTAGCTGTCTATTCATTTCTTTATATTCTTGGTATTCAAATTAATGAATTTATTTATTTATTAATTCAAGTATTATAAAACTGCTGCTGCTGTACATATTGTACTTAAAATCACAGTACGAATTTGATTGTAAATTATCTTAATATATATATTTAATTTTACCTAAATAATAAATAATTGAATAATTAAATACCTGTCATTTCCGCCTCCAACCCAAGTTACTAAAAAGGAATGCGAGCATCTGCTGCATATGTATCGGGAGCTGGCTGGAGCTGATGATGTGAAGCTGGATAGGAGCAAGTTTAAGGACATCCTGCACTGTTCGTTCGGCATGACCGACGCTATGATGATTGACCACGGTGAGGCTGGTCGATCGGGCTCGATATTTTGTCTAAATATTCATTGTCAAACAAATTAAGCACTTTCAATTATTAACTGTTTTTTTTCAACCAGTTTTTCGGGCATTCGACACCGACTTTGACTCCAGCATCAGCCAAGAGGAGTGGCTGAAGGGAATGTCCACCTTTCTGAGGGGCACCCTAGACGAGAAGACGCAGTGTAAGGAGTTAATTAGTTAATTTTTTCAACTTTTGCGATTGTATTAATAAAAACTACAAAACATTTTAGTCGCCTTCCGCGCCTACGATTTGAACTCGAATGGAGTGATCAGCCGCGAGGAGATTTTCCAGCTGTTGAAGGCCACCCTTATTAAGGTCGGTTGGTTTGACAGTCTTAAAAAGCTTTTTGGATTGTAATGATAATCTAAACTGTTGTGTGTGTTTGGGCTATAGGCACCTCCACTTGTACTTTTTTATGCACGCAGTCGTATTTGTACTATTGTTAAAGACGTGTACTTTTTAATAGGCGAATTAAAGCTTCGACTTTCACTCCAAAAGTATGAGATAATAAAGTTTAATTGTCGTCTAAAAGTACGCAAGCACTAATGTCTGAAAACGATAATTGGCTAGTAATTGAACTCCAGGTCAAAGGTCAAAGAGGTCACCAGAATTGTATATAATATCCATTCAACTTGCCACAAAATTTTAGCAACCCGTTGAGGAGGACCCGGACGAGGGTGTCCGCGATCTAGTAGAAATTGTCTTCAAAAAATTCGTAAGTACAAGCTAGCGACTACAGCCTACGCGCCAATAAAGATGTACTATTATAGTTTAGCACTGGCCAAACAACCCTTACTGCAGGACACGCAGAAGAAGGGAGTCATTGACTATGCCCAATTCAAGGCCATGGTGGCAGAGGAACCGCTGCTGTTGCAGGCGCTGGGACCCTGCCTGCCAGACGAGAAGGTGAGCAGAAACCAGGCGACAGTTTTAACCATAGTGCATGATGGAGCGCCACTGCCCCTCTCCTGTCCTGTGAGGTGGAGCGCCACTGCCTCTCTCCCGTCCTGTGAGGTGGAGCGCCACTGCCTCTCTACTGTCCTGTGAGGTGGAGCGCCACTGTCCCTCTACTGTCCTGTGAGGTGGAGCGCCACTGCCCCTCTCCTGTCCTGTGAGGTGGATCGCCACTGTCCCTCTCCTGTCCTGTGAGGTGGAGCGCCACTGCCCCTCTCCTGTCCTGTGAGGTGGAGCGCCACTGCCCCTCTCCTGTCCTGTGAGGTGGAGCGCCACTGGCCCTCTACTGTCCTGTGAGGTGGAGCGCCACTGCCCCTCTACTGTCCTGTGAGGTGGAGCGCCACTGTCCCTCTACTGTCCTGTTGATTTGGAGCGCCACTGCCCCTCTCCTGTCCTGTGAGGTGGAGCGCCACTGCCCCTCTCCTGTCCTGTGAGGTGGAGCGCCACTGGCCCTCTACTGTCCTGTGAGGTGGAGCGCCACTGCCCCTCTACTGTCCTGTGAGGTGGAGCGCCACTGTCCCTCTACTGTCCTGTTGATTTGGAGCGCCACTGCCCCTCTCCTGTCCTGTGAGGTGGAGCGTCACTGTCTCTCTCCTGTCCTGAGAGGTGGAGCGCCACTGCCCCTCTACTGTCCTGTGCGGTGGAGCGCCACTGCCCCCTCCTGTCCTGTGAGGTGGAGCGCCACTGTCTCTCTCCTGTCCTGAGAGGTGGAGCGCCACTGCCCCTCTCCTGTATAGGACACTTATACATGCAGGTATTTTTACCTAAGTGGAGCTTAAGTAAAAATACCTGCATGTGTTTTAAAGGTACTACAGGCAATTTAAGGACAGCTAGAGTAATGCATGTGGCTCGATCGTGTTCTGTAGGATCAGAAGACCCAAACAAGAAATCTCATTAATTCCGCAGAGCGCAGACGCATTCCTGTGCACATTCGAAGAGCTGCACCTGCCAACCACGATCTCCTACATCAAAACCGGGTCGCAGCGTTGAGACCTGCTCAAAAGCATCCGGCCGACGGTTCATTTGGATCATTGCTGGGCTAGGTTAGAGAATTTCAGATGCACTCACTGGGCTTTTGTTTAATTTAAAATCTTTATTAGCCAATTTGCCTGGCCAATTAATAAGCGACGGTTGAGTTTCGGTAGACACTATCAATACTTCTCAATTTTTTAAACCTTTAAAATGTGTTTTTTATTTTTGTAAGTTTCAGCTTCACTGCGTCTTATTGTCAGCTTCCGCGCTTGTGAGACATTATTTTTTCCTCCGAGCATGAGTTCTAAAGAATCCGTATTCCTAATTTACAGTTAACCTATTACTTTTTACTAAAATAATATTGAGTATTTTCAAATTATTCTGAAATAAATCAGATGTTGAAGCGTTGTCAATATAATTGAATTTTGTTTAAAATGATGATTGTTTTAATGACTTTCAAAGGTTTTTCAGAATTTCGATTAATCAAATGGGATTTTAACTCAGTCGACAGGCACAATAACCGGTCAACACCGGAGTTGATCTCAAGATATTCAGGATTCTTGTGTCTAAGTCTCCTACCAGTAAGTTCGATTCTGCGGCGCGCAGTCAAATTATTTAAAAGGTTCGTATACGATATGTATCGTATATGACTCAGGAGTCAGCGCTGGTTGTGGGGATTAATTTCGCCGAAAGCGTTGTTGCCAGGGCGCCCACGGCCCTCCTGTACTCATTAAAATACTAATACTATTAATAGTAGTATTAGTATTAGTATTAGGCCGGATTTCAGTTGCTCTGTAGACAAGCAAAATAAGCAAATACAAGATGAACACTTGCAGCAAAAATTAGCAAAAGCAATTCAAAGCGCCGACAATCTTGAAGCGCGACGACCGGCCGACACTCGACAGTCAAAGTGGGTCCGACTGGAGAAAAATAAGCTTTATTGGAAGCCGTCAGGCGGGCGGAAGTGAAAGTGAAAAGTGAAAATTTGATCACGTAGTCAACTGAAACCATTTTTCTAAATTGTTTTCAACTGTTAGCGAAGGATTTGATGTTTTTTCATTTCTTCTTCTGCGAGCGCTTCGAGCTGAACCGGTTGCTCTGCTGCTCCGGCTGCTCAGTGTCGGCCTGGTTGTCTTGCTCAGGCCGCTCATCCTGCTGCTTGGCCTGCTGGTCGTCCTGATGCTCGTCCTCATCGTTCTGGTGCTGCAGCTGCATCTGCTGCTTTTTCATATCCGACTGTCTCTGGCGCAGGAAGTAGCGGCAGTGAAACCGGGTGATGCCGCCGCGCACAGCTTTGCGCTCCAACGCGCTTAAGTCGATGGAAGGCCGGCGCTCCTCGCCAGAGTTGCCGCCGCCGCCGCCGCTGTTGTTGCCGCAGGTCTCCTGGCTCTCAGTGGCCAAGTCGGTGGCGCTGCCCATTGCGCAGCTGGCGAATCCGCCGCCACCGCCGCCGCAAGTTTTGAGTCCGGTCATGCTGAGCAGTACTGAGCACTCTCTTTTGTATTATTAAATAGTTCCAGCTCGAGCGCTTGCTTCTCTGACTCGACTGATAAGTCGGGTGGCCTGAGTAAAAAGCTCCTGATGACTGTCTCTTGCTCTAAGAGCCATAGACTAATCCAGTCAGTGAGTCTTCTGCAGATGTTAGCAAACGCCCACATGTAGTTCTGTCTGTCAAGTCTGTTTGCAGCTGGAGTGAGCAAGCAGTCTATACGCAACAAGTACACACTCACACTGAGTGAACAG
>NIVC01000815.1:237901-320401 GCA_002269645.1 Macrostomum lignano | reverse complement strand
CATTGGAAATCTCACTCTATCTGGACTGGCACATTGGAAATCTCACTCTATATCTGAACTGGCACATTGGAAATCTCACTCTATCTGAAGTGGCACATTGGAAATCTCACTCTATCTGGACTGGCACATTGGAAATCTCACTCTATCTGAAGTGGCACATTGGAAATCTCACTCTATCTGAAGTGGCACATTGGAAATCTCACTCTATCTGGACTGGCACATTGGAAATCTCACTCTATCTGGACTGGCACATTGGAAATCTCACTCTATCTGAAGTGGCACATTGGAAATCTCACTCTATCTGAAGTGGCACATTGGAAATCTCACTCTATCTGAAGTGGCACATTGGAAATCTCACTCTATCTGGACTGGCACATTGGAAATCTCACTCTATATCTAGACTGGCACATTGGAAATCTCACTCTATCTGGACTGGCACATAGGAAATCTCACTCTATCTGAAGTGGCACATTGGAAATCTCACTCTATCTGGACTGGCACATAGGAAATCTCACTCTATATCTGGACTGGCACATTGGAAATCTCACTCTATCTGGACTGGCACATAGGAAATCTCACTCTATCTGAAGTGGCACATTGGAAATCTCACTCTATCTGGACTGGCACATAGGAAATCTCACTCTATATCTGGACTGGCACATTGGAAATCTCACTCTATCTGGACTGGCACATAGGAAATCTCACTCTATCTGAAGTGGCACATTGGAAATCTCACTCTATCTGGACTGGCACATAGGAAATCTCACTCTATATCTGGACTGGCACATTGGAAATCTCACTCTATCTGGACTGGCACATAGGAAATCTCACTCTATCTGAAGTGGCACATTGGAAATCTCACTCTATCTGGACTGGCACATAGGAAATCTCACTCTATCTGAAGTGGCACATTGGAAATCTCACTCTAAATCTGGACTGGCACATTGGAAATCTCACTCTATATCTGGACTGGCACATTGGAAATCTCACTCCCGAGCATATTAAATTAAGCACAGAATTTCGAGCTCACCTGTTGCTGCCCGCCCGCCGGAACCAGGAACTGCTGCTGCCCAGTATTCAGCCCGGACAGATGGCTGGCTGGTACCAGCACCTGTTGCTGACCGCTGGCAGACACCAGCACCTGCTGCTGACCGCTAGCTGGTACTAACACCTGTTGCTGACCACTAGCGGGCACTAGCATCTGCTGCTGACCTCCTGCAGACACCAGCATCTGTTGCTGACCACTAGCGGGTACCAGCACCTGTTGCTGACCACTAGCGGGTACCAGCACCTGTTGCTGACCACTAGCGGGCACCAGCACCTGTTGTTGAGCACCAGCCGGTAGTAGCATCTGCTGCTGACCAGCCGGTACCAACAGCTGCTGGTGGCCCACTGTAGTCGGGACCAGCAGCTGCTGCTGAAGTGACTGTTGCTGCTGCTGCTGCGGTTGCTGCTGGTTGACAACAACAGACCCGGCCGCTTGGCTATTATTGAGAATGGATGACTCGTCCCCAGTTGATTTCCGGACGCCAGCAGTAGCGACCGGCGCAGTCGCCGCCGCCCCTGCCGCAGCGGCGCCGCCCGGACGAGCTCCGGTGCCGCTTCCCGCGCCGCTGCCAGCGCCGGAACCAGTTTTGGCTCTCTTAGCCGGACTTGGCGCCGACGTAGACGGATGATTGCTAGCCGACCGTTGCGCGTCCAACGCTTTGAGCTTCTCTTGAAAGGCCCGGTGCGCTTCGGTCTGCTTGTAGGCTGACAGCTCCTGCTCATAGGCGGCGAACGCTTTGGTATAGAGCTGCTGGTAGCGCTGCTTCTCATCCGCTGACAGGTCGCGCCACTGCTGCGCTACCACTTTAATCTGGTCGCGACCTTTCAGCTTCAGTTCCGGCGTGTCTTTAATATGCGCGCCTAGCTGCTCCATTTTCTCTTTGACGAATACGGTGTAGGCCGACCGGGGATTCACTGGCTCCTGGGGATCGCGGCGCGCCTGCCGGGACCGGCGCCCGGTGCCAGCCGGCTTGCGCGGCTTTGCCGGCCTCGGCGGCGTCACCGAGGACGCATCGCCGCCGCCGGCCGCCGCCGCTGCGGCGTCGGCCGCTGCCGCGGCCGCCCGCGTCGTCACGTCTTCGATTATGCGTGAGAGCGACACTTTGACGGCGGGTGGGCTGCGCGCTGGCGGCGGGCGGTTCGGGACGGCGAGACAGTGTAAATATTCGAAATCTAGGGCATCTTGAGGCACTGGAGTGTTCTGGGAATCCCAATGGGATATCTTGAGCACTGGAGTGTTCTGAGAATCCCAATGGGATATCTTGAGGCACTGGAGTGTTCTGGGAATCCCAATGGGATATCTTGAGGCACTGGAGTGTTCTGGGAATCCCAATGGGATATCTTGAGGCACTGGAGTGTTCTGGGAATCCCAATGGGATATCTTGAGGCACTGGAGTGTTCTGGGAATCCCAATGGGATATCTTGAGGAACTGGAGTGTACTGGGACTCACAATGGGATATCTTGAGGAACTGGAGTGTACTGAGAATCCCAATGGGATATCTTGAGGCACTGGAGTGTTCTGGGAATCCCAATGGGATATCTTGAGGCACTGGAGTGTTCTGGGAATCCCAATGGGGTATCTTGAGGCACTGGAGTGTTCTGGGAATCCCAATGGGATATCTTGAGCACTGGAGTGTTCTGAGAATCCCAATGGGATATCTTGAGGCACTGGAGTGTTCTGGGAATCCCAATGGGATATCTTGAGGCACTGGAGTGTTCTGGGAATCCCAATGGGATATCTTGAGGCACTGGAGTGTTCTGGGAATCCCAATGGGATATCTTGAGGAACTGGAGTGTACTGGGACTCACAATGGGATATCTTGAGGAACTGGAGTGTTCTGAGAATCCCAATGGGATATCTTGAGGCACTGGAGTGCTCTGGGAATCCCAATGGGATATCTTGAGGCACTGGAGTGTTCTGGGAATCCCAATGGGATATCTTGAGGCACTGGAGTGTTCTGGGAATCCCAATGGGATATCTTGAGGCACTGGAGTGTTCTGGGAATCCCAATGGGATATCTTGAGGAACTGGAGTGTTCTGGGACTCACAATGGGATATCTTGAGACACTGAGGTGTTCTGGGAATCCCAATAAAGTCTTAGGGCATTGGATCTCAGGGAATAGGGAATCTTATTAAGGAATATTAGAGGAATTTTCAGGTAACCAAAATTATCTCATTGATAATTTGGCTAATTAGCTTTGTGTTATGCTTAATTTACTAAAACAGTTCCTCATTTAATTTGTAGAAACGAAATTCTCAGTATAGTAGACTAGCATATTCGACTCTCCTCAGGGGAGCTACATCGGATTTGAAAATAGAAATAATATTAAAAAGTGAAAAAAGACGAACAGTTAAAAAATTGCAGAGGTTCTCACTTTATATTTTAAACAAAAAGAGTCCTACAAAGAGGGTTAACAGACAAGACTGGGTCCCAACTTAACGCGACAAAAAAATGGACGCAAACAAACAAACAAAATAAAACTGAAAAAGCAGACATTTGTGCAGTTTTTCCTTAAAAGATCACGCAGCATTCAAGAGTACAAATAGAATCCAATGCGCTAATTTCAAGGGAGTTTCTCATCTCTTAAGAATCTGTAATAATTGGATGGAGAAAAGCAGAAATACGCGTCATCTTAAAAAAAGTACGAGGGACGTCCAGAAAGTAGTGCTACTTTTGATCGAAGCTCATTGTTAGTAAAACCGCAGGGCCCACACATTTGGTGCCGCTGAGAGGTAGAGAGAGAGGGAGAGAGAGGAGAGAGAGAGGGAGAGAGAGAGAGAGAGAGAGAGAGAGAGGGTGTGTGTGTGTGTGTGTGTGTGTGTGTGTGTGTGTGTCTTGGTTTTTGGCCATAGACAGCGAATGCGTGCGAAAGAAAGTTGCAAGATTTTACACATCTGGCCAGATAAGGAAGGAGCCAAGCGAAGGTTGGGGTGGTTGTCGCTTTGAAAAAAAACAAACCAACTTTAAAAGTGCACAGCACCGTTCAGAATTAATGACCAAAATAGTTGAAGATTGTTGTGTCAAATTTCAATAGGAATGGTAAAGTGAAGCATCGCTACGCTATGGAGGATTTTCCCTTTTAGACAGGAAACATTTGAATTTAGGAAATTTTTTGGTAGCCTAAGACTCTCCGTAGGGTGGGTCCCAATTATGAGACTTGCCCATTTATGAGACTTGCCCCATCTATGAGTTTAGGGTGGGTGCAAAATTTGGTGTCATTTTGGTTGAGCGAGTTGCTCTATTCAATCATCCAACCGTCTTTTTTCGTAACACTGCTTTCCAGACACCCATCGCCAAAAAATCATTTTAATCAGCAATAAAGTGGCTAAAAAAATAAAAGCGCGACTAACTAAATGTATAATCAAAAATTGATTTAATTTTCTCAATTGAATGAAATTCTTTACAAGCAAGCAGATTAGAGTTAGCAAGGGCGCGATGCGAAAGAAAACAACCATGTAATACAAAATGAAGAGCCACTGCTTGCAATCAGAACCGTATGTGTGTTAGGCATATACTCAATCAGTTTGTTTAGTAAATTAATTGTAAAACTAATTTCAACAGGCGCGTAATACTAATGTACATAAATTATCTATCATTACTTACACATACTATTCTGCTCCTATTCATAATATAATAATTATATATAGATATCACACTGTAGGCTTGTGCGACCAGAATGACGACTTTGAGAACTCGTAGAGCCTACTAAAAGCTAGATCAAAATATAGTACTGTAAGTAGTATCTGTAGATAGTTCTAGAAAATTTCAGGAAAATTATTGTAGACTGATTTCTGCTCCGGGGTTCTTGAGGAATCGACACCAGAAATGGGATCCCAACAGATTCTCTGGGATTCTTGAGGAATCGACACCAGAAATGGGATCCCAACAGATTCTCTGGGATTCTTGAGGTATCGACACCAGAAATGGGATCCCAACAGATTCTCTGGGATTCTTGAGGAATCGACACCAGAAATGGGATCCCAACAGATTCTCTGGGATTCTTGAGGTATCGACACCAGAAATGGGATCCCAACAGATTCTCTGGGATTCTTGAGGAATCGACACCAGAAATGGGATTCCAACAGATTCTCTGGGATTCTTGAGGTATCGACACCAGAAATGGGATCCCAACAGATTCTCTGGGATTCTTGAGGTATCGACACCAGAAATGGGATCCCAACAGATTCTCTGGGATTCTTGAGGTATCGACACCAGAAATGGGATCCCAACAGATTCTCTGGGATTCTTGAGGAATCGACACCAGAAATGGGATCCCAACAGATTCTCTGGGATTCTTGAGGTATCGACACCAGAAATGGGATCCCAACAGATTCTCTGGGATTCTTGAGGTATCGACACCAGAAATGGGATCCCAACAGATTCTCTGGGATTCTTGAGGTATCGACACCAGAAATGGGATCCCAACAGATTCTCTGGGATTCTTGAGGTATCGACACCAGAAATGGGATCCCAACAGATTCTCAGGGATTCTTGAGGTATCGACACCAGAAATGGGATCCCAACAGATTATCTGGGATTCTTGAGGAATCGACACCAGAAATGGGATCCCAACAGATTCTCTGGGATTCTTGAGGTATCGACACCAGAAATGGGATCCCAACAGATTCTCTGGGATTCTTGAGGTATCGACACCAGAAATGGGATCCCAACAGATTCTCTGGGATTCTTGAGGTATCGACACCAGAAATGGGATCCCAACAGATTCTCTGGGATTCTTGAGGTATCGACACCAGAAATGGGATCCCAACAGATTCTCTGGGATTCTTGAGGTATCGACACCAGAAATGGGATCCCAACAGATTCTCTGGGATTCTTGAGGTATCGACACCAGAAATGGGATCCCAACAGATTCTCTGGGATTCTTGAGGAATCGACACCAGAAATGGGATCCCAACAGATTATCTGGGATTCTTGAGGAATCGACACCAGAAATGGGATCCCAACAGATTCTCTGGGATTCTTGAGGAATCGACACCAGAAATGGGATCCCAACAGATTCTCTGGGATTCTTGAGGAATCGACACCAGAAATGGGATCCCAATAGATTCTCAGGGATTCTTGAGGAATCGACACCAGAAATGGGATCCCAACAGATTATCTGGGATTCTTGAGGTATCGACACCAGAAATGGGATCCCAATAGATTCTCTGGGATTCTTGAGGTATCGACACCAGAAATGGGATCCCAACAGATTCTCTGGGATTCTTGAGGTATCGACACCAGAAATGGGATCCCAACAGATTATCTGGGATTCTTGAGGTATCGACACCAGAAATGGGATCCCAACAGATTCTCTGGGATTCTTGAGGTATCGACACCAGAAATGGGATCCCAACAGATTCTCTGGGATTCTTGAGGAATCGACACCAGAAATGGGATCCCAACAGATTATCTGGGATTCTTGAGGAATCGACACCAGAAATGGGATCCCAACAGATTCTCTGGGATTCTTGAGGAATCGACACCAGAAATGGGATCCCAACAGATTATCTGGGATTCTTGAGGAATCGACACCAGAAATGGGATCCCAACAGATTATCTGGGATTCTTGAGGTATCGACACCAGAAATGGGATCCCAACAGATTCTCTGGGATTCTTGAGGAATCGAAAACCTCCCAAAAAAGGGATTTAACAGATTCTAAAGGAATAGAATCTTAAAAGAAGGATCTGAAAGCCTCAGAGAACATTTGAAAAGTAAAATATTTTAACTACACTATACTCGTGTTAGAAAAAATGTGGCGGACAATTAACCTGACAAATTTGAAGTATTCTGACAAGAACTAAGGACAGAAAGCACCCTGATTTGTTTCAATAAAAACTTGGGAAGACACAGAGCAACGATATGGTGTAACAGTTTTAAAGACGAACAAGTTTTTTATATAAAAAGAGCTGTTTTAAACAAAAATTAATTAAACAAAGAAATTAAGTCAGACAGCTAGGAGATAGTCAAAAAGGCACTGGATGACAATATATTGGAAGCATAGCGTACGGTTTTACCCTGTGTATATTAAAAAAAAACATTAGCGACAGTGTTGTTAAAAGTTTAAAAATGTAGGAAGGCACTGAGACAAACATACTATTAGGTAGCTACAGGTAGCAAGCCAGCTAAATTAATAAGAGACCGTGCTAGCATTAACAGCAACTGCTTGATGAGAGTCTATTAAATTTTACTTAATAGAAAATACAGTTTAAAGGCCGAATATTTATTAGCCTCTGCTAAGCCGGTAAACGTGATGCTGAGCCGCGCCTGAGGACACTTCGAATACGTAAGCAATGCAGAGCAGGGAGTCGCCGCTCGATTCGCAATTGATCACCTGCGGGTGTGAGATCACTCATATACATGTAGGTGTGAACTCACTCTGATATAGGTGTGAACTCACTCTGATATAGGTGTGAACTCACTCTGATATAGGTGTGAACTCACTCTGATATAGGTGTGAACTCACTCTGATATAGGTGTGAATTCACTCTGATATAGGTGTGAACTCACTCTGATATAGGTGTGAACTCACTCTGATATAGGTGTGAACTCACTCTGATATAGGTGTGAAATCACTCTGATATAGGTGTGAACTCACTCTGATATAGGTGTGAATTCACTCTGATATAGGTGTGAACTCACTCTGATATAGGTGTGAATTCACTCTGATATAGGTGTGAACTCACTCTGATATAGGTGTGAAATCACTCTGATATAGGTGTGAACTCACTCTGATATAGGTGTGAAATCACTCTGATATAGGTGTGAACTCACGCTTATATAGGTGAACTCACTCTGATATAGGTGTGAACTCACTCTGATATAGGTATAGATGTGAACTCACGCTTATATAGGTGAACTCACTCTGATATAGGTGTGAAATCACTCTGATATAAGGTGTGAACTCACTCTGATATAGGTGTGAACTCACTCTGATATAGGTATAGATGTGAACTCACGCTTATATAGGTGAACTCACTCTGATATAGGTGTGAAATCACTCTGATATAGGTATAGATGTGAACTCACGCTTATATAGGTGAACTCACTCTGATATAGGTGTGAAATCACTCTGATATAAGGTGTGAACTCACTCTGATATAGGTGTGAACTCACTCTGATATAGGTATAGATGTGAACTCACGCTTATATAGGTGAACTCACTCTGATATAGGTGTGAAATCACTCTGATATAAGGTGTGAACTTACTCTGATATAGGTGTGAACTCACTCTTACATAGATGTGAACTCACTCTGATATAGATGTGAACTCACTCTGATATAGGTAATGGTGTGAGGTGTGAGCTCACTGTTAGACAAGGGGTAAATAATAGATGGGAACATATACTAGTCAAGTTCTCACCTGAAGAATAGTAAAATTTTCCAACACAGTATTCATCATGTACTTTTCCGGTAGCTGCCGCAACTTAGTAATAAAGTTCACCATGTACTCGCACATCGGGCTTCGATCGCTTTGATATACGTAGCGGCCAGACTCGAGCCTAGGACCAATATGCTTCTCAACTTTCTCAACTACTTGCCGGCCGAATGAGCACACTTTAGTTGAGCAGGAAAGCGTTAGACGCTCTGTACTTTCGTACCTTGAGACGGAGGAATGAAGCGAATAAAATCCTTGTAAGCTATTTAGTAGTAGTAGTAGTAGTAGTAGTAGTAGTAGTAGTAGTAGTAGTAGTAGTAGTAGTAGTAGTAGTAGTAGTAGTAGTTTTAGTAGTAGTAGTAGTAGTAGTAGTAGTAGTAGTAGTAGCAGCAGTAGTAGTAGTAGCAGTAGTAGTGGTGGTGGTAGTAGTAGTGGTAGTATTAGTAGTAGTAGTAGTACCTGGTATTAGTAGTAAGTTAAAATCAGTAAAATACAAATAGTGGAATAGATAGAAAGTGCTATAGATGCAATTGGAGCGCAAGTCTTAAACCCGATTTAATGGGGGACGATGATACTCTCTTTCATACTCAGGCTAGAGACAAAAAATTAATAGTCAGTCCCATCCTCTCATTCATCCTTCATTTCTTCCTGCTTTATTGTCCCTCAGACTTTTAGCTGGCAATGTTTCCCTACTGAATAAACAGCCTAATAAACATGGAGAGAAATTTCTAGCTCTTACTACACCAACCTTTGCATCTACAAAGCTGGTATTGATTGAGTTGCTTCTAGAGGTCTTCTCCACTTCCCTTTACCTTACCTACGCCAACGTCACTGCCTATTTGCCCTACAGTATGGATTTCTCTGCTGCTGAGCCGCCACAACCAGGAGCAGCAAGCAAAAACGATTCTCTGGTTTTTTTTTCAAAAAACAGAGGGAAGCACGCTTCAGCTATTTCTGTGTGAAATATGGAGGCGGCGGCATAGAGACGAGAGACTTATTACGCAAATTAGATGCCAACTGATGAGCTCAGGTAGTAATATTCGATGGATGGGATTGGATTTGAAATGAGCTGAGAATAGACCAGTATAGGGTGAGAATGAATTAACTCCAATAAAAATAGATTGGGTGTTAAATAAGCTCGAATAAACAAATCAACACAGGCTTTGATTGGATATTAAATGAGCTGAGAATAGATTAACACAGGATGAGATAGATGTCAAATTAGCTGAGAATAGATCAACACAGGATGAGATAGATGTCAAATGAGCTGAGAATAGATCAACACAGGATGAGATAGATGTCAAATGAGCTGAGAATAGATTAACACAGGATGAGATAGATGTCAAATTAGCTGAGAATAGATCAACACAGGATGAGATAGATGTCAAATTAGCTGAGAATAGATCAACACAGGATGAGATAGATGTCAAATGAGCTGAGAATAGATCAACACAGGATGAGATAGATGTCAAATGAGCTGAGAATAGATCGACACAGGATGAGATAGATGTCAAATGAGCTGAGAATAGATCGACACAGGATGAGATAGATGTCAAATGAGCTGAGAATAGATCAACACAGGATGAGATAGATGTCAAATGAGCTGAGAATAGATCGACACAGGATGAGATAGATGTCAAATGAGCTGAGAATAGATCGACACAGGATGAGATAGATGTCAAATGAGCTGAGCATAGATCAACACTGGGTGAGATTTGATATTAAATGAACTGAGAATAGATCAACACAGAGTGAGATTAGCCAATGAGCTGAGAAAGGATACTAGCCCATATGAATGAAAGCCGGCAGCTCACGTGGTCCCGAATCCGTAGAAAGCGCCAGCCTCATCCGGGATAGGTGTATTAATATCCGCCCAGAACTTCACCAGATAGGCGGCCCCGTCCGGTCCGGACTCCAGAAAGTCGCGCAGGCCGCCACGACGCTCGGGAAATTTGTCGGCAATCTGCGACACGTCGACGCATTCCAGGGGCGGCGGAGCGGCGTCGGCGGAGGCGGCCGTCAGGCTGGCAAACAAATGGCGCTGGTCGGGGCAAACCCGACGCTGCTGTTGCTGCTGCTGGCTCGAGTCGGCCGGATCAGCCAATGATGGAGCTTCAACGAAAGCGATCAATTCTCGCAATCGAAGCCGAGGCCCGGCAATGGACACGGGAGAATCTGGCTCCAGAGATTCTGAGACTACTGTTGTTGATGCTGGCTCTGGCTGATGTTGCTGTTGCTGCTGTTGTCCCCTAGTAGAAGCCGGAGCCAGACCGGCGCTAACAATCTGGGCGGAGCTCAACTGGCTAAGAGTTTGCATAGCCCGCTCTTTAGTAGCCGGATCCCGGATGTTGCTCTGCACCTCTTTAGTTCTGCGCCTGGCCAGCACCTGGATGTGACTGGACACCTGCTTTCGCGTGCGAGTCTTGCCGGTGCGGAGCCGGATGTAGCGTGCTATCAGCTCGTTGCGACCTGGGCAAATGCAGTCGGATTGTTGCTCTGAAACCCTGTTCTTTGGCTTGCCTTGCCTGTCCCATCTGTGAGTTTTGCCCATCTATGAGACTTGCCCCATCTATGAGACTTGCCCCATCTATGAGACTTGCCCCATCTATGAGACTTGCCCCATCTATGAGACTTGCCCCATCTATGAGACTTGCCCATTTATGAGACTTGCCCTATCTATGAGACTTGCCCCATCTATGAGACTTGCCCCATCTATGAGACTTGCCTTATCTATGAGACTTGCCCTATCTATGAGACTTGCCCTATCTATGAGACTTTCCCCAACTATGAGACTTGCCCTATCTATGAGACTTTCCCCAACTATGAGACTTGGCCCATCTATGAGACTTGGCCATCTATGACACTTGTCCCATCTATGAGACTTGCCTTATCTATGAGACTTGCCCTATCTATGAGACTTGATAGATGGGCCAATGTCTATGAGACTATCTATGAGACTTGGTCTATCCATGAGACTTGCCCCATCTATGAGACTTGGTCTATCTATGAGACTTGGCCATCTATGACACTTGTCCCATCTATGAGACTTGGCCCATCTATGAGACTTGGCCATCTATGACACTTGTCCCATCTATGAGACTTGCCTTATCTATGAGACTTGCCCCATCTATGAGACTTGGTCTATCTATGAGACTTGGCCCATCTATGAGACTTGGTCTATCTATGAGACTTGGCCCATCTATGAGACTTGGCCCATCTATGAGACTTGCCCCATCTATGAGACTTGCCCCATCTATGAGACTTGCCCCATCTATGAGACTTGCCCCATCTATGAGACTTGCCCCATCTATGAGACTTGGCCCATCTATGAGACTTGATAGATGGGCCAATGTCTATGAGACTATCTATGAGACTTGGTCTATCCATGAGACTTGCCCCATCTATGAGACTTGGTCTATCTATGAGACTTGGCCATCTATGACACTTGTCCCATCTATGAGACTTGGCCCATCTATGAGACTTGCCTTATCTATGAGACTTGCCCTATCTATGAGACTTTCCCCAACTATGAGACTTGCCCCATCTATGAGACTTGCCCCATCTATGAGACTTGGCCCATCTATGAGACTTGATAGATGGGCCAATGTCTATGAGACTATCTATGAGACTTGGTCTATCCATGAGACTTGCCCCATCTATGAGACTTGGTCTATCTATGAGACTTGGCCATCTATGACACTTGTCCCATCTATGAGACTTGGCCCATCTATGAGACTTGCCTTATCTATGAGACTTGCCCTATCTATGAGACTTTCCCCAACTATGAGACTTGGCCCATCTATGAGACTTGGTCTATCCATGAGACTTGGCCATCTATGAGACTTGCCCCATCTATGAGACTTGCCCCATCTACAAGAGCAGCAAGGATTCCGCAATACTATAGCAGCTAGAAGGAAATATAATTCAGCAAAAAATTCTCCATCCCGAGAACAAAACAAGCCGGGAAAATCCAGGCAGAATAAAAATGAATAGCTTGAGAGCTGGGATGCAGGGACGCATCTACCCCAGCCAAATAGCTAGCTCTATAACTGTGCACTCGCAGATCCTACTCAACACTCTGTCCTCATACTGGCTAGGGAAAGGGAGAGAGAGACAGAGAGAGAGAGAGAGAGAGAGAGAGAGAGAGAGAGAGAGAGAGAGAGAGAAAGAGAGAGAGAGAATTCAATGCATCCACGCCAACTTCTTAACCCCCCCCCCTACTCACTAGTATAGAGAGCTATAAGCTGTGTGCGCGCACCACTATGTGTAGGCTAGTATTTTATATTGACAGGAGACCCACATGGAGAGAGAGAGAGAGAGAGAGATACGACAGGCCTAACCCACAGTCTCCACATTGCTGACACAAAGAATAGGATGTATGCATGTCTATAAATCCATTTTCCGACTCTCATGTAGGAAAGCCAAAAAGGCTTTTTATACGTTTTTTTATAGAGTCTACAATATAATGCATGGAACTGTACAGTACTGAGTACAGTAGCTACAGTTACACAAGGTACAGGTTATTTAACAGGAGCGTACAAGGTGTGCGCGTGTACAGTTGTTATTAGGAATTCAACGTTTTGGCCAGCAATGCCGAATGCACAGTCACTCTGGTCAGCGGATGAGTGAGCGAATGAATGCACAGGAACTCTGGCACGTGTGGGCGTGGGGGGTATCTTCAAGTCCACGGCGTGCAATGCCGCGCATAGCGCAAGATTACAATATTTTTAGGATTCTCCCTTTCTGACCCATGCCATATAGGCGGGCGGCAATGATAAGAGCGTTTTGAGTGAAGCACAGAGACTGTTGCCAAGGAGTGAGATTCCCCCTGAGCAAATGATAAATTCCCCCTTAGTAAATGAGCGATTCCCCTCTAAGCAAATGAGCGATTCCCCTCTGAGCAAATGAGCGATTCCCCTCTGAGCAAATGAGCGATTCCCCTCTGAGCAAATGAGCGATTCCCCTCTGAGCAAATGAGCGATTACCCTCTGAGCAAATGAGCGATTCCCCTCTAAGCAAATGAGCGATTCGCCTCTGAGCAAATGAGCGATTCCCCTCTGAGCAAATGAGCGATTCCCCTCTGAGCAAATGAGCGATTCCCCTCTGAGCAAATGAGCGATTCCCCTCTAAGCAAATGAGCGATTCCCCTCTGAGCAAATGAGCGATTCGCCTCTGAGCAAATGAGCGATTCCCCTCTGAGCAAATGAGCGATTCCCCTCTGAGCAAATGAGCGATTCGCCTCTGAGCAAATGAGCGATTCGCCTCTGAGCAAATGAGCGATTCGCCTCTGAGCAAATGAGCGATTCGCCTCTGAGCAAATGAGCGATTCGCCTCTGAGCAAATGAGCGATTCGCCTCTGAGCAAATGAGCGATTCGCCTCTGAGCAAATGAGCGATTCGCCTCTGAGCAAATGAGCGATTCCCCTCTGAGCAAATGAGCGATTCCCCTCTGAGCAAATGAGCGATTCCCCTCTGAGCAAATGAGCGATTCGCCTCTGAGCAAGGGAGCGATTCCCATTAAGCAATAAAGCCAACTCACCATACATTCTGCCCTCCTCCTGCAGAATGATTTTCCGCCGCCCACAAGGTGGATACATGGCCAGCGCCTCTTGGAAGCTCTGCTCGATGTCCTGACTCCACACGCCCTCAGCGTCATCGTCTGGATCCTGATCTCGCCGCTGCTGCGGATCATCTGCTTCTTCCTCATCTATGTCGTCTTCCTCCACTTTCATAATTGCCCGACCATTGCCTTCAGAGTAATTGTCTCTGGTCTCCATGGTAACACTAGTTGTTGCTGCTGAGGGAGCAGAGGACGCGGCAGCGGCAACAGCTGCTGGCCAGCCAGATTGAGCTGCCTGCATAGTGCTGCTGCTACTGCTGCCAATAATCAGTTTATTTACTAGCACATGCAATACTGACTGGGATAGCCAGAAATAGAGTACAATGCTTGATTGTTATAACCTTAGATTTCTAGTGGAGTAGCATTTATGGCATATCAAAATGGTCAAATAAGTCAGCCATTTCTCCAAAAAATCCTAGATATGCTCCAGCCTCTGCCTAGAAATTAAATTAATTTAAATATACAAATTGGCTAATTACTTAAACACAACTGCATTCATCCATATATATTTATAATAAACTATTTTAGTTCTAATTACATTGATAAATTGATAAAAACTTAATTAAGTAAAATGGTTGCATCTTTAAGTTATTATGCTGTGAACTTTATAAAATAGTATATATAGTAAACATACATTATGTATTTTCAAAAAAGATATTTTTTAAATGTTTCACTATATCTACAATAGATAATAGCATAGACTTCCTAATCTAATAGCTATTTGCGCAATTGAAATGGGTTGCCATCACAAGCTCGAAAAATCAAATCATCAAAACAGGGCTCCATCACAAGCTCGAAAAGTCATAAGCTCAAAAACTCACATTGTCGAAAAGTTTAGCTCACATCGTCGAAAAGTTTAGCAACAAAAGCTCAAAAAGTCACAAGCATGAAAAATCACATCTTTAAAAACTGATTTAGCTGCCACCAACACATTGTATTGGATATTTTAGGACAAATTTAGTCCATACAACATAAATTTGAATAGTATTGTATGAAGGACAATTGGTAATAATAAATAAACTTAGAATGGTGAAGACTGAAACAATGGCAGAAATCTTCCAAAAACTGGCATCTTTGTACTGACTGCCCTTTTTTAAACTCTTCTTTGGTAACCTAGCTCCACTCTGACAAGTTTATTTAATGGTCTCAATTTTGTATTTTAAGGATCATTGTTTTAAGATTTGATTTTATCATTGATTTTAAGCATAATCATCAAATTAGGAAGTACAACTAAAGCTACATTTGAAAAGGTAGTTGAAAAACGAAGTAATACTAACAACAAAGATAACATGCTACAACTAAAAATGGCTGGATAGCTAAATGACCAGCAGCCTCAGATTGGATTGTGCCACCTGTGGAGGTTATGTGGTGATTGACTATAACAAACAATTTAGCTACCATTAATTTGTTCACTTGTTTCATCTTTTGGACTGCTTTATGATTGTATAGTACATTTATCTATGGAATTGCAAGCTATTGTTCTTTTTTGAGTATATTGAATGTGTTCTTATTATAGCTACATTGAAAACTATAATTTAGTATTGTATATAGTACAGTATACTATAGGTTATTAATGGAAATATCCACGTCACAGAACTATTACTATTAATACAGCTATATTATACTTAACTTAGTGAATGAAATAAAGAAAGTTTATATCTGAATTACATTATAGTACAGTACAAAGTAAATGAAAGAAAAAAAGTTTATATCTAAATTACATTATAGCACAGTATTGTAGCGCCTGACAAAACTTGCTATGTATTGCACATGGAGTGTATTTTGCAGAGTGGAAAAAATGTGAAGCATGGATTGGGGATATAAAGAGCCTTCTGGTAGGCCAGCGCAATATGAGTCTTTGTAACCCCAGCCCCCAGACACACAGATCCCACAGAGGTTGAGCCAACTAAATTGGCTTGGTCTATGCCACACAGAGGTGGATGACACATCCCTGCTAAGACAATGCACCGGACGCTAGGGGACAGACTGTCTGGGGGCAGAGTGTACTCTCCGCCACAGTACAATAATATAGTATTATGCTGCCTTATATAAGTTAAGTTTTGTTTTCACTTAGGAGATAAGATGCTTAAAAATTTAACTAGCTCTATTTCACTTAATCGCTTAAAAAAACTGGAGAATAAAACAATATTATTTTTTAAACAAACCATAGTAGTAGAAGTTTACTTTTTATATAATTTTAATAAATGGCTGCTAAATCAGTTTTCAACGATATGAGTTTTTGAGCTTGTGATGGTGGTTGCTAAATCAGTTTTTGATGATGTGGTTTTTTGGGCTTGTGAGTTTTTGAGCTTGTGATCCCTATTGGAATAAGTGGTATTTTCGCGGACGGCGTCCGGCGCACTTTTTCTTTTTCCTCATAGTCATGGCGCATGGCGCGCGTAGCCTGTGACGCACAGCAGCTCACAGGTAAGATGCAAGGAGGACATCACGCGCTACATACAGCAGCGTTACCCTTGTGGCGATCCCATGTAACGATGTAAGTCGTTACTTGTTACAGTACACTATTCACTGTTCTATCTAATGTAACACTGCATTCTACCAAAAAATAAAAAATAAAATAAAATATTTTCCTTTTCCTTTTTACCTTTGTTTTTGCCATTTGCTTACTTTTTATATTTGTTTTGTTTTAAAAATTAGAAATTTAATTAAAAATTTTTTAAATTTCTATTTTCGGTTTAACGATCTCAATTTCTCATAATATAATATAGATAGCCCGTAACCGTCCCGTATATTGGCGCACAAAAATTGTTGCTATGTTGTAAAAAAAGGTCTTTTATTGTCGCAAGGCAGGTAGTGGCGGGCGCACAACGGCGCACACGAGGGTTTTTGTGTCGGCGCACGGCGCACAATTTTGGGAGAGGCCAAAATTTGTTCCGGCGCACACTCTGCCACCTTCCTGACTATGGCGTCCATACCACCTTAGGATTTGAAGATTGTCATGACGCACCGTCCAGGCCACTTTATGATTGCCATGGCGCACTAGATGCACTGTCCACAGTGTCTGAAAACTTATTCCAATAGGGCTTGTGATGGTGGTTGCTAAATCAGTTTTCAACAATATGATTTTTTGAGCCTATGAGTTTATGCAGCCTATAAAGTCTATGCAATTGCATTGCCATTGGTTTATCAACAATATATCTATATATGGGCAAATTTTTTTAGTGTACACAGAATGCATCTAGGAATCTAGGATAAGGCTAAGCCAGCATCTAATATCTATTAGGGCCTATAATAGTTGCTATACTAGGTCTAGGGCCTTCTATAAGAACTACAATTTCAATTTATTGTTAATTATTTGTTTAAAGTTTATTGTCTATTGGCATTGATTTATTGTTCATATTATTCATAAAAAAATAAGTCTAAAATAATTTATTGACCAAAAACAAAAGGAACACATGGGCTTTTTAATGGATTGATTGATACAAAAAATTTTATATAGTCTTTACTTTAGTTTAATTATTTAATTTGTTCATTTGATATTTAATTTTAGTTTAATTGGAATATATACTAATAATATTTTAAATATTGGCAATTGTCAAGTTATGTTTTAAATTATATAGACTCCAGAAAAGTAATCTATAAACTATTTAAATACAAATAAATACTTTTAAGAGACTTTGGCCTGATTAAGCATTATGACTAATTCTATGCTTCAAAACTTCAAAACTGCACTACGGCAGTGCAGTAGAGTGCCAGTAACTAAAATTTTGAGAGCAATACAATACTGTTACTGTGATTGCTATACTTTAACTTTTTGATTTGTATTACGTATTGAATTGTCATATTTATTGAAACTAAAGCGTCTTATGAAGACTGCGAATTTATCCCAGTAACAGACTATTAATATTATATATTTAAAAATAAATCGACCGCATACGCATATACAGCTCAGTGCTATCAATATATATTCGATATTAATATTCCGTTTAATCAGATTATTTTTGTGATTTAAATGTACGAAAACATTTTAAGATCTAATATATTTGTCAAGTACCCGTGTAAGTTATTAAAATTTAGTTTACTTTTCGTTCTTCTATTGACTATATTATGAGTTATTATCAAATAATTTTTGTTTCATGCTTTTATATTGTTTTACATAATGTACTCATTGTTCCGGACTCTGTTTGACGTGCTGTTTTGAGAAGTTTAATTTACTGACTTGATCGATGTATAAAAATAGAAAACAAAATACAGTACACAATCGCAATTCTGTGGTCAGTAAATTTTATTCTGCGGCTACCAGGATCTTTAATTTTACTCACTAGTAGGGATCACTAGAATTACATTACTTTACCTACTATCATCAAACGACTGCGTTTTAAGAAGGTGAAACATGTCGCATAAAAGATTATAGCGCTCACCTTCTTAATTCTACTTTTTCTCGGACGCGCAACTTTACCACAGTACTCTGCGTTTTGGCGATGAGGCATATACATGTATATTATGTATGATACTGTACTCTATTACGGATGTTTATAGCAGGAAACATTGAACAGAACAAGATTATTACAAGAGTACAACAAGAGTAGAGTTTTCATTGATTAAGTAGTTATCTGAACAGATGAGAGACCCTTAATGAACACTGCTGCGACTCAACGATCTTCGGAGCTATGATGAGAAAAATCTAGTACACGTAGATCTACATTTACTACCAAGGACCGCTATAGCATTTATACTACGTGTCTACATGTAGGGTGTTCGATATTTTTTATTTTAATTGATTTTGGCAAAGTGATGCACCAACTGATAGCGCGCTGCATCCTGAATGTCTATTACAAATTGAGTGCAGTGACGGTAATTAAGATTACATATAATATGTACATGTATATGCAACAATGTGGGTTAAAATCCATACACTTGTAGCTAAGAAAGACTAAAAATTTAAATCTAATAATAAAACTGTGTTAAATGTATCTATCGCATGTCAACTGGAAGAACAATCAAATGTACATTTATGTTTTTAAATAAATGAACTGCAGCATAGAACTCGTACATGTACAAATATACTTCAGCTAATTAATTATATCTTAATAACGATGTGTTTTAGACTCAAATTAAAATGGAATCGTACATGTAGTCAATTAAATGGAATTCTGCTTCCAGGTTTCCGACAGCGTACAGTATGTATATGGTACAGTGTGGATCTCACAACCACATGGTGTTCGATTTCTTTGAGCAAACATACACATACATGTAACGTGTATGTTAGGTTGATTGAGAACTTGGATTAGACTATATAATGCATTTTGGCAAACACGCAGTTCGGCTTCAGACATTGTGTGTACACTAGAAAATCTGCTCTAAAATGTTTAGTATGTTCTTACAAACCCATCTGAGTAAAGTATTCATATGTACATCCCCTACTAATAATTTCTGATCTATAACTGCTCGAGTCATTAGCTATATAGTTATGAATATATCATAGCTCTTGATCGAGAACTAAGGATAGTCATCATATTCGCCAAATAGACTCATGAAGCTCTCTCTCTCTCTCTCTCTCTCTCTCTCTCTCTCGGTCTGCGACTGTCCCGTAATCCGATTTTTATTAGCTCCGGAGGCAGTAAAAGATGCCAAGGCGGCTAGGCTATAGCCTTTATAATTCCCCTGCATAATTCGCTTTCTGATACCGCCCCCCTGACTCAGTTCCTTTGAGAAGATTTCACCAACCTTATGAGCTTACTCAAGAAGATCTATGGGTCCCAGCCACACGGTCTCTCAAAAGCATATTAATGCCATTCGCCAAACTCCAGGCACATCCTGCTGCCATGACTCATGCATGCAGCTTCGAATTGTCAAACTAAGGTAAAAACTCTCTGGCCTCCTATCCGTTCGATTGGGCGCTATGATATAGTGAATGCAGAATTATATGATTATCTCGACCGAGAACATGCAGGCCCGTGCAGTTTATTTAAAGCCCAGCTAACTCTCAACAACTGTTGTACGCAGTGCTCCGATCTGCATGGTGCAATGCTGTGAACTGATTCGATTGAAATTGCGTCTGAGCACGAACACGGGAAAAGGATTACTGAGCACAGCTAGTATAGCCCTGGCCTGGGGCAAATTAAAGACAGAATCGAGCTGAGAGGATCCAGTATTCCCCTGCATCCCGCTTCAATCCTCCTCATGCTCCCACACTGGGAGATCTGTCAGTCAGGCTAGCATCTGGGCATCGAGCGACAATGTTTGCGCTTGAGCAGGCCTGCTTAAGAGCCGACCGGAAAGCGTGATGTGACTGCGGTTTCTTGGAATTATGGATAGCTATGTGTCTGGCTGGTGAATATCTCTAAATATTTCATTCTCAATCCTGAGTCAGCAATACGCTGACTTTTGCTGAATTTTTAAAGAAGAAAGTGCTCTTCTGTTGATATTTGATTGGTTACGTTCGTATATTAAATTATAATTTTTTATTTCAGCGACTATCAATTGCTTTTAATAGATGTCTGTCAATGTTCCTGTCAGTGTCTCTCCGTTACTGTCTCTCAGTTGCTGTCAATGTCTCTCAGTTGCTGTCAATGTCTCTCTGTTTCTGTCAATGTCTCTCAGTTTCTGTCAATGTCTCTCAGTTGCTGTCAATGTCTCTCTGTTGCTGTCAATGTCTCTCGGTTGCTGTCAATGTCTCTCAGTTGCTGTCAATGTCTCTCGATTGCTGTTAATGTCTCTCAGTTGCTGTCAATGTCTCTCATTTGCTGTCAATGTCTCTCAGTTGCTGTCAATGTCTCTCTGTTGCTGTCAATGTCTCTCAGTTGCTGTCAATGTCTCTCTGTTTCTGTCAATGTCTCTCAGTTTCTGTCAATGTCTCTCAGTTTCTGTCAATGTCTCTCTGTTGCTGTCAATGTCTCTCAGTTTCTGTCAATGTCTCTCGGTTGCTGTCAATGTCTCTCGGTTGCTGTCAATGTCTCTCAGTTTCTGTCAATGTCTCTCAGTTGCTGTCAATGTCTCTCAGTTTCTGTCAATGTCTCTCAGTTGCTGTCAATGTCTCTCAGTTGCTGTCAATGTCTCTCAGTTTCTGTAAATGTCTCTCAGTTGCTGTCAATGTCTCTCAGTTTCTGTCAATGTCTCTCGGTTGCTGTCAATGTCTCTCGGTTGCTGTCAATGTCTCTCAGTTGCTGTCAATGTCTCTCATTTGCTGTCAATGTCTCTCAGTTGCTGTCAATGTCTCTCAGTTGCTGTCAATGTCTCTCGGTTGCTGTCAATGTCTCTCATTTGCTGTCAATGTCTCTCAGTTGCTGTCAATGTCTCTCAGTTGCTGTCAATGTCTCTCGGTTGCTGTCAATGTCTCTCATTTGCTGTCAATGTCTCTCAGTTGCTGTCAATGTCTCTCAGTTGCTGTCAATGTCTCTCAGTTGCTGTCAATGTCTCTCAGTTGCTGTCTATGTCTCTCAGTTGCTGTCAGTGTCCCGTCATCTGCTGACAGTGCTGCAATTCACAGCAGTCTGTCGTTTACTGTCAATTACTGTCGGTTGCTGTAAATGACTTAATATACATAAATATTTATGGAATGTATTATCCGATGTACTCGTATAATACAGTAAATATGAAATAAATGCTGACATTCATAGAAAAGTATTTCTCAGTCGCACTAAGCTGCAGAGAGTAAAGCTGCATTAGTCTAAAACATAATATCCTACTCACAAAAAAAGTTTTTTTTCGTATCTCCCAACACTGTCCAATAGAAGAAAAATCCAGCAATTAATTATATAAATGTTGATAGGAGGAAAAAACTGTAAATTTTATGCGTGCAGTCTGAAGATGGGTTTGGATGGCAAAGAGGCCAGTGAGTGAAGCATAGAGACGGCTATAAGTAACTGGTTGCAGATGGGGCGCTGACTGCGGTTTGTTCGCCTCTCGCCTTGCCGCGAGGCCCGCATTTATGGCTGTGGGTTTTTTGGGGTAATTAATTATTTAGCGGCGGAGAAGAGGGGGAGGAGAAGAGATGGGACGGCAAGAGAGACAGACCGTTGGAAAGCATCGATTCGGTCGAAAAAACGAACTATGATTTATTTTTTGTATCTGAGGAGAACCCCTCTCACTCTTATACCCAATATATGACTTTACCGCAAAAAGCAGTGTAATAACGTCATCCCATTCAGGATGTACACTAAATATTCCAATTCACTGAATCGAATACTCGGAATCGGGTACCGGGAATCGGGTACCGGGAATCGGGTACCGGGAATCGGGTACCGGGAATCGGGTACCGGGAATCGGGTACCGGGAATCGGGTACCGGAAATCGGGTACCGGGAATCGGGTACCGGGAATCGGGTACAGGGAATCGGGTACCGGGAATCGGGTACCGGGAATCGGGTACCGGGAATCGGGTACCGGGAATCGGGTACCGGGAATCGGGTACCGGGAATCGGGTAACGGGAATCGGGTAACGGGAATCGGGTAACGGGAATCGGGTAACGGGAATCGGGTAACGGGAATCGGGTAACGGGAATCGGGTAACGGGAATCGGGTAACGGGAATCGGGTACCGGGAATCGGGTACCGGGAATCGGGTACCGGGAATCGGGTACCGGGAATCGGGTACCGGGAATCGGGTACCGGGAATCGGGTACCGGGAATCGGGTACCGGGAATCGGGTACCGGGAATCGGGTACCGGGAATCGGGTACCGGGAATCGGGTACCGGGAATCGGGTACCGGAAATCGGGTACCGGGAATCGGGTACCGGGAATCGGGTACCGGGAATCGGGTACCGGGAATCGGGTACCGGGAATCGGGTACCGGGAATCGGGTACCGGGAATCGGGTACCGGGAATCGGGTACCGGGAATCGGGTACCGGGAATCGGGTACCGGGAATCGGGTACCGGGAATCGGGTACCGGGAATCGGGTACCGGGAATCGGGTACCGGGAATCGGGTACCGGGAATCGGGTACCGGGAATCGGGTACCGGGAATCGGGTACCGGGAATCGGGTACCGGGAATCGGGTACCGGGAATCGGGTACCGGGAATCGGGTACCGGGAATCGGGTACCGGGAATCGGGTACCGGGAATCGGGTACCGGGAATCGGGTACCGGGAATCGGGTACAGGGAATCGGGTACCGGGAATCGGGTACCGGAAATCGGGTACCGGGAATCGGGTACCGGGAATCGGGTACCGGGAATCGGGTACCGGGAATCGGGTAACGGGAATCGGGTACCGGGAATCGGGTACCGAGAACCGCGGGGGCATCATGGTTTGTTTCTGCCATTTTCTGCATTTTATCATGACGTCATTTGGGCTGCTGCTGTTGATGACGCCGTTTGGGCCGTCTCTGCCGCTGGACCCGATGCCAGAGGTCGCGTGCCTGGTCGGCTATCAACCTGGGGCGAAAGCGGTGTATTCCGCTCAACCTGGCAGACGACTCTGCGGACAAGCGCAGGAACGCGTGAGTTCTTCGCCGCCATTGTCAACGCGCCGCCACCCCGGCTGCCAGACAGTCTGACGCTGCCGCCGGAGATGCCGTTGCCGGCAGAAGAGAGTTTCAGCCTAACACCAGTCAGCACACCAGTCAGCACAGCCGACGTTGTGAGCCAACAGTCACCCGGTGGGAAAGCACTGGGTCTCGACGAGGTGCCCATCGAGGCGCTACGCATCCACTTTGTGGACAGCGAGGTCGCCGTCCTAAGCAGAACGGCTTCCGGCCCCATCGCGGCACAGTGACGCAAATCCTGGCTCTTCGCCGAGTCATCGAGGAGGCGCGGACACGCCAGTTGTTCCTGATTGTTATCTTTATAGATTTCAAGAAGGCATTCGATTTGTTCGTCAGGTCTGTGCTCCCAAAGGTGCTCGTGTGTACAACGTCCCAGAGCGGCTGATTTCCGCCATCATGGTGATGTACCGTGATACGAAAGCTGCTGTTTCAACACCGGACGGCCTATCGGACTTCTTTGAGACATCCTCCGGGGTGCTTCGGGGAGATACGCTTGCGCCGTTTCTGATCGTTCTGGCGCTTGACTGGGTGCTGCGGATCGCTCTTCCTACCAACGACGACGGCTTTCTGTTGCGGCGACGCGTGGGTCGACGTCAACCGGAGAGGCGGCTCAGCGTGCTTGGCTACGCCGATGATCTCGCCCTGCTGTCCTCAACTGTCGAGGGCGCCCAGCGACAACTGGACAAGCTTGTTGTTGTTGCGGCGAGTGTCGGCCAGGTGGTCAACACGCAGAAGACCGTCGTGCTCTGCGTGCCGGACGACATCAAAGCTGCGATTTTGTGCCGAGGCGCTGATGGACAGGTGACGGAGTTCCCGCGCTGTCAGCAGTTCGTCTACGAGTACCTCGGTGGTCTGGTTCCTGGCGTCCGCGGGCTTGCCTGGGCTGCCTTTCGTTCTGTGAAGGCAGTCCTGCAGTCCGAGACCTTACCTGACCGCCAGATGGCGGCGTTGTTCCAGGCGGTGATCGAGACCGTCCTGCTGTACGCTCGTACAACGCCGAGATCTGGACGCTGACGGAGTCGCTCGAGCAAAATTTGACGCGGCGCACGCTGGCCTGCTGCGCGACGCCTTCAAGATCGGCTACGAGCGAGTGACCAACGCGGCTTTGTATCACCGCGCCGGCCTGGTCCGTCCAAGCGACCTGTTGCGCCGTCGGCGACTCCAGCTGGCAGGCCACATCATCCGCGCCGAGTCGTACTGCCCACAGCCGATGCAGGAGGTGCTGCTGCTAACGCTGCAGGGACCCTACCGGCAGGGGCAGGCGCGCACTCGGCGTTTCGTCGACTGCCTGCGGATTCGGCCGGCGGCGTGGCGTTCGTTCGCGCCTGTGACGCTGAACGCGTATTCTGTTGTATTTGTTGTTGCATTTGATCACTGGTTAGTTTTGTATCGATTAAAAAGAGACACCAAACGTTATTCCCCCAAGAACGACTGTCCCTAAATCAGATTATCCTTCAAAGAAGGCACACATGTAGCAATTTGTGCTTTATTTCTTAAGCTTAATCCACGGTACACTCAGCTTCAGAGAAGAAAGCATGTCCCCACTGAATTTTGCGCAATTTTTCATCTCTACCGCAGGTAAAAAATATCTATTAATTACGGGAATTAATCTGTCTATCTATCTATCTATCTATCTATCTATCTATCTATCTATCTATCTATCTATCTATCTGTCTATCTATCTATCTATCTATCTATCTATCTATCTATCTATCTATCTATCTATCTATCTATCTATCTATCTATCTATCTATCTATCTATCTATCTATCTATCTATCTATCTATCTATCTATCTGTCTATCTATCTATCTATCTATCTATCTATCTATCTATTTATTTATTTATTTATCTATCTGTCTATCTAATTTCAGTAATAAAATGAGTTCACTGCTAAAATAATCGTTGTTTTTATACCCCAAATATAAACCCTGAAGAAGGGCAGGTTCTGGCCGAAATATCGGTTTTTTCGAATGTTCGACAACTGGCAAACTTCAATCTTCCGTGTGCGTGGTTGGCAGTTTCAAACTGCCTTATGCATGCCTGTCTGTCTATCTATCTGTCTGTCTGTCTGTCTGTCTGTCTGTCTGTCTGTCTGTCTGTCTGTCTGTCTGTCTGTCTGTCTTAGTGTCTGTCTGTCTGTCTGTCTGTCTGTCTGTCTGTCTGTCTGTCTGTCTGTCTGTCTGTCTGTCTGTCTGTCTGTCTGTCTGTCTGTCTGTCTGTCTGTCTGTCTGTCTGTCTGTCTGTCTGTCTGTCTGTCTATCTGTCAAATGGTGGTTTCAAAAATGATGGTAATCAAAAGAAGTTATGATAGCAGTATTAAAAGGTGGTGCAAAAACTTATCCACTATTTGTGTGCAAAGTGAAGCTGTGCAGTCAGGCTGAAGCTGTCTGTAGATTCGGGAGGGGTGGCAAAGGTTTCAGTTCTCATCTTTTCTTGTCTCGTTGCAGCTTCCAGCGAAGCGCAAAATAAACATCGTGACCCCAGCAACCTTCAGCGCTTCCGTTTCTTTAAGACGAAAAGCGTGCCAAGCAGAAAATGCGGCAATAAAATGTCAACATTAAAAGAAACAGCGCAATGGAAATCTGTCTTCATCACTTGTTTTTCCCTTCGATGCTGTTAGAGCAGCAGCAGCATTGGTGCGAATAGAAAGAAAAGTGTAAAATTTCCCCAGACCAGAAAGTTGCCCTGCAGCTTGGCTCTGCAGTCTGTTCAATAATAATATACTAATTTGCGGCAACTGTCCCTGGTCATGGCCGACCCCGGACAGAGCCGGACAGGCCGGCCAGTTGCTGCTGTCAAGTATAATATTTCGCGTTTGAAAATATCGTCTGCGGGGGTGCCGAAGCCGTCAGGAGGCCCAGAGAGGCGTGGGATTACTGCTGGGACGAAGGCAGCAGCTTCTCATATGAAGGGGCGAGAACCGGGTTTCAGGGTGATTGACATGTCCCGTATGCCTTATCGGGGCTTCAGAATGGGAGGGGGCCCGAGGGCGGCTTTGGCCAAGATAGTTTTTAGTGAAAAAAAGAAATTCGAAAGGCTTTTAGGCTTTGCTGCTTTCATTATTTGCTTTTTCCCTTAATTTCAGGTTAAAGTTAGTTCATTTTCGAGTCAGTTTTTGCGGCAACAGCGAACAGCACAGCAGTACAAATTGCATAAGCAGTAAAATTAAAAAATAAAGTGATGACTAACTGCTTTCAAAATTCTAATTGTCACAGATCCTTATCTATTGAAACATTGCGCATTTATAAAATTTTGTCAAGTTTTGATTGACAGCTCGTCAGCCAGTTGGCCAATATGGTGATTCAACTGAGTTATTATCCTTCATTTAAACCATATTTGGTTCGTTCGTTCAGCTTGCTAAAAAATGTGTTCAGTATTTCATGCTTGCCCACTGTAGCCATCAGATTGAAAACACATTGGAGACATTCCAGCTAGCAACAAGTGTGCATATATAACTTTAGCCCAGGCACACCGTGTTTACAAAGTCATCCAAGCCTCCAAACGAACCTCCACAGAACACCGGAGGGGCCAGTCAGACTTTAGCAGCGCAAAAGGCCCCCCACACACACGCACGCACACACACAACCCAGGAGCATGTAGCGAAACTGCATTTGCAGATTTGCAAAGTCACGAATTGAATTGCAATGAAGGTAGAAGCTGGCTCTGGTGGCGAGGTCAAGGAGGTCCAGAATCAAAACCTGGGGTAACTACTTTTAGGTTGGCTCGGTTTTTTTAGGTTTTGGTCAACTGACCCACTCTGACTCCCAAGGATCCGCTATTGAGTTTGAGTTCCACTCTGTTTGCAGCTTCGTCAAATAGAAAACAGCTGAATTTCTTATTCTCAAATTTGAAGTGACATTCAATGACATTCAGTGACATTCAGTGACATTCAGTGACATTCAGTGACATTCAGTGACTTTCAGTGACTTTCAGTGACTTTCAGTGACATTCAGTGCCATTCAGTGCCATTCAGTGACTTTCAGTGACATTCATTGACTTTCAGTGACTTTCAGTGACTTTCAGTGACTTTCAGTGACTTTCAGTGACTTTCAGTGACTTTCAGTGACTTTCAGTGACTTTCAGTGACTTTCAGTGACTTTCAGTGACTTTCAGTGACTTTCAGTGACATTCATTGACTTTCAGTGACTTTCAGTGACTTTCAGTGACTTTCTGTGTTATTCAGTGATATTCAATGAAATTCAGTGACATTCAGTGACATTCAGTGACATTCAGTGACTTTCGGTGACTTTCAGTGACTTTCAGTGACATTCAGTGATATTCAGTGACATTCTGTGTTATTCAGTGATATTCAATGAAATTCAGTGACATTCAGTGACATTCAGTGACATTCAGTGACTTTCGGTGACTTTCAGTGACTTTCAGTGACATTCAGTGATATTCAGTGAAATTCAGTGACATTCAGTGACATTCAGTGACATTCAGTGACATTCAGTATAATCGTTTGAGATAACAATGAGACAATTGTCACTGAATTCAGTAATATTCAGTATAATCGTTTGAGATAACAATGAGACAATTGTCACGATAACTGCAGCGGGCCCACAGCTGTCTAAATGTAGATTCGGCAGTCCAGGCTCCGGTCTTGGGCCTCCTTGAGGGGGGGGGGGGCAGCGCAAGTCGAAAGCTGGTTGCTGGCTGACCCACCATGCTTTTTCAGAAACAAAAATTTTCCTGTTTATTCACGGGCCAGGGTAGAGCGAACGGGGGGCAGCAACGCATGGCTCTCGACTAATGCTAGGCTGAAGTCAGGTGGCCACAACATCCTGATTCAACATAGACGGGCTGTCCTGAAGGACAAGATCTGGGGACACGCCGAAGTTTGCGCCTCATCATATTGAGGGCTTTCGAACTGCGACATTTCCCCATCCAAACTGCGCCATGACCCTGGAAACTTTTGGGAAGAAAGACAATTTAACTAGGAAAATATTGTGCCAATCAGGTAGGACTGTGGATAAGTTTGAAAGGCAGTGATGTTGGAAAATTTAATAACAGTATGCTACCGCATCCTTGAAACAATACTTGAAGAGTTGCAGCTTATAATCAAAACTAGATTAGCAATCCATTCTATTCCTCTAGGACTGAGACTAGATTAGCAATCCATTCTATTCCTCTAGGACTGAGACTAGATTAGCAATCCATTCTAATCCTCTATGATTGAGACTAGATTATCAATCCACTCTAATCCTCTATGATTGAGACTAGATTACAATCCACTCTAATCCTCTATGATTGAGACTGGATTAGCAATCCACTTTAATCCTCTATGATTGGGACTAGATTATCAATCCACTCTATTCCTCTATGATTGAGACTAGATTAGCAATCCACTCTAATCCTCTATGATTGAGACTAGATTAGCAATCCACTCTAATCCTCTATGATTGAGACTAGATTAGCAATCCACTCTAATCCTCTATGATTGAGACTAGATTAGCAATCCACTCTAATCCTCTATGATTGAGACTAGATTAGCAATCCACTCTAATCCTCTATGATTGAGACTAGATTAGCAATCCACTCTAATCCTCTATGATTGAGACTAGATTAGCAATCCATTCTAATCCTCTATGATTGAGACTAGATTAGCAATCCATTCTAATCCTCTAGATTAGCAATCCACTTCTAATCCTCTATGATTGAGACTAGATTATCAATCCACTCTAATCCTCTATGATTCAGATTAGCAATCCACTCTATTCCTCTATGATTGAGACTAGATTAGCAATCCACTCTATTCCTCTATGATTGAGATAGATTAGCAATCCATTCTATTCCTCTATGATTGAGACTAGATTATCAATCAACTTTAATCCTCTTGATTGAGACTAGATTATCAATCCACTCTAATCCTCTATGATTCAGATTAGCAATCCACTCTATTCCTCTATGATTAAGACTAGATTAGCAATCCACTCTATTCCTCTATGATTGAGACTAGATTAGCAATCCACTCTAATCCTCTATGATTGAGATAGATTAGCAATCCACTCTATTCCTCTATGATTGAGAATAGATTAGCAATCCACTCTATTCTCTATGATTGAGACTAGATTAGCAATCCACTCTAATCCTCTATGATTGAGACTAGATTAGCAATCCACTCTAATCCTCTATGATTGAGACTAGATTACAATCCACTCTAATCCTCTATGATTGAGACTAGATTACAATCCACTCTATTCCTCTATGATTGAGACTAGATTACAATCCACTCTAATCCTCTATGATTGAGACTGGATTAGCAATCCACTTTAATCCTCTATGATTGAGACTAGATTAGCAATCCACTCTAATCCTCTATGATTGAGACTAGATTAGCAATCCATTCTATTCTTCTATGATTGAGACTAGATTATCAATCAACTTTAATCCTCTTTGATTGAGACTAGATTATCAATCCACTCTAATCCTCTATGATTCAGATTAGCAATCCACTCTATTCCTCTATGATTGAGACTAGATTAGCAATCCACTCTATTCATCTATGATTGAGAATAGATTAGCAATCCATTCTATTCCTCTATGATTGAGACTAGATTATCAATCAACTTTAATCCTCTTTGATTGAGACTAGATTATCAATCCACTCTAATCCTCTATGATTCAGATTAGCAATCCACTCTATTCCTCTATAATTAAGACTAGATTAGCAATCCACTCTATTCCTCTATGATTGAGACTAGATTAGCAATCCACTCTAATCCTCTATGATTGAGAATAGATTAGCACCCCACTCTATTCCTCTATGATTGAGAATAGATTAGCAATCCACTCTATTCATCTATGATTGAGACTAGATTAGCAATCCACTCTAATCCTCTATGATTGAGACTAGATTAGCAATCCACTCTAATCCTCTATGATTGAGACTAGATTACAATCCACTCTAATCCTCTATGATTGAGACTAGATTACAATCCACTCTATTCCTCTATGATTGAGACTAGATTACAATCCACTCTAATCCTCTATGATTGAGACTGGATTAGCAATCCACTTTAATCCTCTATGATTGAGACTAGATTAGCAATCCACTCTAATCCTCTATGATTGAGACTAGATTAGCAATCCATTCTATTCTTCTATGATTGAGACTAGATTATCAATCAACTTTAATCCTCTTTGATTGAGACTAGATTATCAATCCACTCTAATCCTCTATGATTCAGATTAGCAATCCACTCTATTCCTCTATGATTGAGACTAGATTAGCAATCCACTCTATTCATCTATGATTGAGAATAGATTAGCAATCCATTCTATTCCTCTATGATTGAGACTAGATTAGCAATCCACACTATTCCTCTATAATTAAGACTAGATTAGCAATCCACTCTATTCCTCTATGATTGAGACTAGATTAGCAATCCACTCTAATCCTCTATGATTGAGAATAGATTAGCACCCCACTCTATTCCTCTATGATTGAGAATAGATTAGCAATCCACTCTATTCCTCTATGATTGAGACTAGATTAGCAATCCACTCTAATCCTCTATGATTGAGAATAGATTATCAATCCACTCTAATCCTCTATGATTGAGACTAGATTAGCAATCCATTCTAATCCTCTATGATTGGGACTAGATTAGCAATCCACTCTAATCCTCTATGATTGAGACTAGATTAGCAATCCACTCTAATCCTCTATGATTGAGACTAGATTAGCAATCCACTCTATTTATCTATGATTGAGACTAGATTAGCAATCCATTCTAATCCTCTATGATTGAGACTAGATTACAATCCACTCTATTCCTCTATGATTGAGACTAGATTAGCAATCCACTCTAATCCTCTATGATTGAGACTGGATTAGCAATCCACTCTAATCCTCTATGATTGAGACTAGATTAGCAATCCACTCTATTCCTCTATGATTGAGAATAGATTAGCAATCCACTCTATTCCTCTATGATTGAGACTAGATTAGCAATCCACTCTATTCCTCTATGATTGAGACTAGATTAGCAATCCACTCTATTCCTCTATGATTGAGACTAGATTAGCAATCCACTCTATTCCTCTATCATTGAGAATAGATTAGCAATCCACTCTATTCCTCTATGATTGAGACTAGATTATCAATCCACTCTATTCCTCTATCATTGAGAATAGATTAGCAATCCACTCTATTCCTCTATGATTGAGACTAGATTAGCAATCCACTCTAATCCTCTATGATTGAGACTAGATTAGCAATCCACTCTATTCCTCTATGATTGAGACTAGATTAGCAATCCACTCTAATCCTCTATGATTGAGACTAGATTAACAATCCATTCTAATCCTCTATGATTGAGACTAGATTAGCAATCCACTCTATTCCTCTATGATTGAGACTAGATTAGCAATCCACTCTATTCCTCTATGATTGAGACTAGATTAGCAATCCACTCTATTCCTCTATGATTGAGACTAGATTAGCAATCCACTCTATTCCTCTATGATTGAGACTAGATTAGCAATCCACTCTATTCATCTATGATTGAGAATAGATTAGCAATCCATTCTATTCCTCTATGATTGAGACTAGATTAGCACCCCACTCTATTCCTCTATGATTGAGACTAGATTAGCAATCCACTCTATTCATCTATGATTGAGAATAGATTAGCAATCCACTCTAATCCTCTATGATTGAGAATAGATTAGCAATCCACTCTAATCCTCTATGATTGAGACTAGATTAGCAATCCACTCTAATCCTCTATGATTGAGACTAGATTAGCAATCCACTCTATTTATCTATGATTGAGACTAGATTAGCAATCCATTCTAATCCTCTATGATTGAGACTGGATTAGCAATCCACTCTAATCCTCTATGATTTAGACTAGATTAGCAATCCACTCTATTCCTCTATGATTGAGAATAGATTAGCAATCCACTCTATTCCTCTATGATTGAGACTAGATTAGCAATCCACTCTATTCCTCTATGATTGAGACTAGATTAGCAATCCACTCTATTCCTCTATGATTGAGACTAGATTAGCAATCCAATCTATTCCTCTATCATTGAGAATAGATTAGCAATCCACTCTATTCCTCTATGATTGAGACTAGATTAGCAATCCACTCTATTCCTCTATGATTGAGACTAGATTAGCAATCCACTCTATTCCTCTATGATTGAGACTAGATTAGCAATCCACTCTATTCATCTATGATTGAGAATAGATTAGCAATCCATTCTATTCCTCTATGATTGAGACTAGATTAGCACCCCACTCTATTCCTCTATGATTGAGACTAGATTAGCAATCCACTCTATTCATCTATGATTGAGAATAGATTAGCAATCCACTCTAATCCTCTATGATTGAGAATAGATTAGCAATCCACTCTAATCCTCTATGATTGAGACTAGATTAGCAATCCACTCTAATCCTCTATGATTGAGACTAGATTAGCAATCCACTCTATTTATCTATGATTGAGACTAGATTAGCAATCCATTCTAATCCTCTATGATTGAGACTGGATTAGCAATCCACTCTAATCCTCTATGATTTAGACTAGATTAGCAATCCACTCTATTCCTCTATGATTGAGAATAGATTAGCAATCCACTCTATTCCTCTATGATTGAGACTAGATTAGCAATCCACTCTATTCCTCTATGATTGAGACTAGATTAGCAATCCACTCTATTCCTCTATGATTGAGACTAGATTAGCAATCCAATCTATTCCTCTATCATTGAGAATAGATTAGCAATCCACTCTATTCCTCTATGATTGAGACTAGATTATCAATCCACTCTATTCCTCTATCATTGAGAATAGATTAGCAATCCACTCTATTCCTCTATGATTGAGACTAGATTAGCAATCCACTCTAATCCTCTATGATTGAGACTAGATTAGCAATCCACTCTATTCCTCTATGATTGAGACTAGATTAGCAATCCACTCTATTCCTCTATGATTGAGACTAGATTAGCAATCCACTCTATTCTTCTATGATTGAGACTAGATTACCAATCCATTCTAATCCTCTATGATTGAGACTAGATTAGCAATCCACTCTATTCCTCTATGATTGAGACTAGATTAGCAATCCACTCTAATCTTCTATGATTGAGACTAGATTAGCAATCCACTCTATTCCTCTATGATTGAGACTAGATTAGCAATCCACTCTAATCCTCTATCATTGAGACTAGATTAGCAATCCACTCTATTCCTCTATGATTGAGACTAGATTAGCAATCCACTGTCTCACTACTATACTTTGCCGCACTTAATCGATTCAGGAAAATATTTTGCGGATATTTTCTGTTTAACTCAAATACTTGATAACTTACGAATTACCTAAAGTCAGTTAACCCTCCCTTCAGTTAGAGTTCTCACCTGAACTCTCTCAGCTATATGGAACAAATTAGAGACTCCAAGCACAATTATAAATATTTTCACGCATTTGTAACTGCGCAAAATTCAATTAGCTATTTTGGCTACCAGGCTGCTTAGCCTGGCGAACAAAACCTTCTTAAACATGAAGTATTGGTTACGCGAAGCCGCGATTTTTTAAGGCCTGACGTCTCTACAAAAATGCAAGCAAGGATCAAAAAAGCAGCCGACCAGAGAGGCAGAGAGCCCCCGAGGAGGATCGAAGCATCCGGTCTCTCCCTCCCTATCAGGTCTCTCCCTCACGCGAAACCGTTTCCTTCTCCCCAACTCTCCTCAGGTTGACTTATGACCGGTCATCGGTCAAAGCAAGGAAACAGATTATATGGGCTTGAGCTCTAACTCACCTGGACACCTGGGCCAAGGAGGCCCACAAGCAGAAGCTGGAGTTGCTGAGGTGTTGGCGAAGAGTCGTCAACTCCAAGTTCTGACTCCGGACCTCTTTGGTAGAGAGCAGCCGCCATGTGCAGACTTCTCTTTGTATCAATGATGTCAGTTTCCCAGCTCAAGCTCTGCCTTCTCCCCGCACTCGCTCATTCTTTATCGCCAAATCCCTATTGAGCCTGATTGATCACCTATGGGATATTGAAAATGAATACTCTAAAATAAATGGTTTTTGTGTCACCGTCTCATCTCTCTCCCCTATACCTATATCTCTCTGCAGCATTCTGACTCATTGACAATGCATTATCGATCAGACGAATCCCGAATCTGGAGACAAATAAACTCGAATAAATCCGTTTTCTGTTTCACTCGGAAAGATTTTTAATAGTTATTAATAGACTGATTATTCAATACAGAGAATATTTATTGGGTTTTTTTACACTTATTGGGACAATAAGGCGAAGGAAAAGTGACTGAAAAGGGAGGTAGCGGCTTAGTTCTAATAGAAATGGAAAACAAATCACGGATGAGGCGGTGATGAAAACTGATTGTTTTTTTTAATGAGGCTCAATGCTTCGGTTTGAAGGTACGGCTCAGATAATTGTGCTGCCTTGAGCCACATCTATGTTCCAGCTTCTTATATCCACAATCTTCATCATCCTAATTGACGCAAACGCCACTCTGTTACTCTACTCCACTCTGTCTACTTTACTCCACTCTGTCTACTTTACTCCACTCTGTCTACTATACACCACTCTGTCTTCTATACACCACTCTGTCTACTTTACACCACTCTGTCTACTATACACCACTCTGTCTTCTATACACCACTCTGTCTACTATACACCAGTCTGTCTACTATACACCACTCTGTCTACTATACACCACTCTGTCTACTATACACCACTCTGTCTACTCTACTCCACTATATTTCTACTATACACCACTCTGTCTACTATACACCACTCTGTCTACTCTACTCCACTATATTTCTACTATACACCACTCTGTCTACTATACACCAGTCTGTCTACTATACACCACTCTGTCTACTATACACCACTCTGTCTACTATACACCACTCTGTCTACTATACACCACTCTGTCTAATATACACCACTCTGTCTACTATACACCACTCTGTCTACTATACTCCACTCTGTCTACTCTACTCCACTATATTTCTACTATACACCAGTCTGTCTACTATACACCACTCTGTCTACTATACACCACTCTGTCTACTATACACCACTCTGTCTACTCTACTCCACTATATATCTACTCTACTCCACTGTCTACTCTACTCCACTCTGTCTAGTCACTCCACTCTATGTCTACTCTATTAAACTCTCTGTCTACTCTACTCCATGCCCTACTCTAACCCACTCTATGTCTACTCTACTCCATGCCTACTCTACCCCATGCCCTACTCAACCCCACTCTATGCCTACTCTACCCCATGCCCTACTCAATCCCACTCTATGCCTGCAGCCTCAAGCCGAACCGATGCAACATCAAAATACCGCGCAGAAAGTGAAATTAGCAATTTAACTATTCAAGAGGGCAAGTACAGAAAGAGCTGAGCGATTTACAATCCATTCAATAATTACAAGGGCCTGTTGACGGTGATGCGACGCCCTCAGACGGGAGTAGCGATGTAGGCAAAATCCGGCCAATCCAATTCGATAATGCACTGAGTTCGGCACGCATTCTCACTGTCGGGCAAACTTTTCACGGCGGTCAGCTCGCTGGCGGCGGCACCAGCGGTACCAGTTAAATCTGACGGCGTCAGACAGTCGACCCCGGTGTCGCTGCTGTCGTCTCGACGGCCGGCAACCACGACGCTTGGCAGGCAGTAGCAACTGCTCTGCGCCTGACGCCGCTGCTCGCCTTGGAATTCTTCTTTGCCGAAGTCCGCATCGTCATCGTCGACGTCGTCTTCTTCTACGTAGTCTTCGTCATCATCGTCCTCGACGTCGGGTGGCAAAGCTGACGCTTTAAACACGCGTCGACGCGTCTGATGCCGAAAGCTGACCTGAAGGCTTTTCACTCTGCCGCCGCTGCACCCGCCGCCGTCACCGTCGCGGCCCCCGCTTTCGTCGGCGTTGCCGTCAAAGCGATCGACCGGGAAGTTCAGCTTCCGCATCCACTCCAGCATCAGGGCCTTGTCGGCTGGGTCCAGCCCTCCGCCGCCTCCACCGCTGTCTTCGCCGCCGCAGCCGTCACCGCCGTTTCTGGTGCTGCTGTTCTTGGTCGATGCGCCTCCCCTAGTCACCGCCGCCGCCGCCACGGCCGCCGCCTGCTCATTGCGCCAATGCCGTCCGCACCGCTCGTCGCCGGGTCCCCAGTCGACAATGCGCAGCTCCAGCGACCGCTCCTCCTCTTCAGCGGCTGTGGAAGCGGCCGCAGCCGCGGCTAGCATCGCCACCGATCGCCGCTGACGAACCCGCAGCTGGAAGCTCCGCCCGTTCGCTCGCCGACGCAGGTGAGTCAGGAGTCGCAGCACCGGCAGGTGGCCGCGAACCCGCTTCACTCTGCCTGGAAAGTCGATCACCAGCTCGTGCTTGACGGCCTCGGCCATGAGCTCAGCTTCCTGGCGCTCCATCTGGCTTTGAGTCTGCTGGCGTTTCCGCCTGCTGTGCAAGCTGCGGAACCACAGCAGGGCGAAGATCAAATCCTGGCACGTGGCCGCCTGCTCAAGTCCCGTCAGCCGGTAGAGCCGGTCGTCATAGTTTACGTGAACCTCGTGAGTAGGAGCGGCATCTGTCTGGTGCTGGCGCTGGTGCTGCAGCTGGCAAGGGCTGTCTGGCAGAGCCAGTTGCTTCTGCTGCTTGGCCTGCCGCCGCCTGTGCCGCCTGTAGTCTCTGGACTCCGCCGAGGACACGGACGAAGCGTACGGATATCTCCGGCTGCTCATCTTGATTGAGCTGAGAGCATCAACCGGGCTTCAAAGTTAACGAAAAACCAAAAAACCCACTAAACTGTAGTCTAGCTAGGACTGTGCTTAATCCATGTATATAGCCCTGAGCGTGTGGCCTCTCTATCAGCCCCCTGTGCTGTAGGATGAATTTCATTGGTTCCCACGGTGCAGCAGTGCGGCTGCGCTGAAATATCATGAGAGAGAGAGAGCAAGAGACTGAGGGAGAGCAGGGACCTTGAAATAAATGTATTTGGACTGGACGCACGTAGCCACTACTAAATTTTATAAGATGATGCGACGAAATTTATAAAAACTCTAAATAACTTGCATAAATTTTTATATCATTCCTAGGCATGAGTCAAAAAACGCAAAAATCGATTCAACTTAATCAAAAGCTGAGCGAGTTCGCGTCCAGGTGCATCCAGAGGTCCCTGATAGAGACTGCGGGACTGCTACAATGCAGCTAAAACTGCATGGAAATGCCGGCATTTTACAAACAGAAAGCGGGATCCTGCAAGTAGGAAGGGAAACGATAGGGTATAGTTGCTGACGCCAGCCCCGCAAGCTGCCTGCTCAATGCAAAACCTCCGGGCTCCATCATCGGTCTCTTCCTCTCTCGTCTGACCTTTTCAAGTCGCTCGCATTTGTCATTCGCTCGTGGACAGGTTATTGTCAAAAAAAATCCGAAAATGATTAATTAGCTAACAAAAGTCTAAACCTTAGTGACATTGCACCCCATTCACTGTCGCAACCGCACTTTGTTTATAGTTTATGGTGTTAAACTTGCTTTTCCAAATCTGCTGCAAGCCTCATTCACTACAGCTTTTCATTTCATAAAGCTCTCCACATGCTGCTCCATTGTCTTCCTTCTCCAGCTCTCTCAGCTCGCCTTCTCACTCTGCCTCTCTTCATCTTCCTCTGCTAATCCCTACTACAGGCTCCTGGCGTCTTTCTCTCCCCTGTTTCTCACTCTCTTCACTCTCCTTATCTGCTTCCCCTTCTCTCTGACTCTCACTCTTCCAGTTTCTCCCTCTCCCTGACTCTCCTTCTCCCTACTCCCCTTTTCCCTGACTCTCCCTCTCCCTGTCTCTCCCTCTCTCTGACTCTCCTCTCTCTGACTATCCTCTCTCTGACTCTCCTCTCTCTGACTCTCCTCTCTCTGACTCTCCTCTCTCTGACTCTCCTCTCTCTGACTCTCCTCTCTCTGACTCTCCTCTTTCTCTGACTCTCCTCTCTCTGACTCTCCTCTCTCTGACTCTCCTCTCTCTGACTCTCCTCTCTCTGACTCTCCTCTCTCTGACTCTCCTCTCTCTGACTCTCCTCTCTCTGACTCTCCTCTCTCTGACTCTCCTCTCTCTGACTCTCCTTTTCCCTGACTCTCCTCTCTCTAACTCTCCTTTTCCCTGACTCTCCTCTCTCTGACTCTCCTCTCTCTGACTCTCCTCTTTCTCTGACTCTCCTCTCTCTGACTCTCCTCTTTCTCTGACTCTCCTCTCTCCGACTCTCCTCTCTCTGACTCTCCTCTCTCTGACTCTCCTCTCTCTGACTCTCCTCTCTCCGACTCTCCTCTCTCTGACTCTCCTCTCTCTGACTCTCCTCTCTCTGACTCTCCTCTCTCTGACTCTCCTTTTCCCTGACTCTCCTCTCTCTAACTCTCCTTTTCCCTGACTCTCCTCTCTCTGACTCTCCTCTCTCTGACTCTCCTCTTTCTCTGACTCTCCTCTCTCTGACTCTCCTCTTTCTCTGACTCTCCTCTCTCTGACTCTCCTCTCTCTGACTCTCCTCTCTCTGACTCTCCTCTTTCTCTGACTCTCCTCTCTCTGACTCTCCTCTCTCTGACTCTCCTCTCTCTGACTCTCCTCTCTCTGACTCTCCTCTCTCTGACTCTCCTCTCTCTGACTCTCCTCTTTCTCTGACTCTCCTCTCTCTGACTCTCCTCTCTCTGACTCTCCTCTCTCTGACTCTCCTCTCTCTGACTATATCAGAAAAAAAACTGAATTCTGCTTTTTCTCTCAGAATGCTGAAATGATTTAAATTCCTCTGTGTGTTTTTGTCTCATTTTTACGTTCCTAACTCAATGAAATAGGCAAAAAATAATTTAGTGCATTTTTTTATTTTCCCTCATAATCCCCATTTCCTGAATTCAATAAAAACCCGCTTCTTGTTGATGAAATCATTTTTGTGAGGAAGCTGACTTTACACCAGCTCTGCGCTCGCACAGCCTCTCACACACCTGACTCATCATGCTACGCAAAACCCCTTCTAGCAGCTAAATAGCAAATGCATCGCCTGATTCATTTTTTACAATTACACTATCAGCGCCTAACAAAGGGCTCTTTTCGAGGGGTTTCCATTGTCTTACAATGCAGCGGAACCAGCCTCCACTGTCTTTGATTTCACTTGCTTTATTACTCTCAAAATAGTAATAGAATTAGCGAAGTCTCTTACTAGTAGTAGTGTAGAAAGAAATTGCCACAGAAAATATTAACCATATAAAGGATGGCTATATTCATCCTTAAAAATACGGCTCGTAGGAATTCTTACCTCTTAAAAGAAAAACTATGCGAGTTTTTAGCAAGTTTTTGAACCAAAGGTTCCAACGCATAGCAAATCAGATGACAGTCACACCTTCACTCAGTCACACCTTCACTCAGTCACACCTTCACTCAGTCACACCTTCACTCAGTCACACCTTCACTCAGTCACACCTTCACTCAGTCACACCTTCACTCAGTCACACCTTCACTCAGTCACACCTTCACCCAGTCACACCTTCACCCAGTCACACCTTCACCCAGTCACACCTTCACCCAGTCACACCTTCACCCAGTCACACCTTCACCCAGTCACACCTTCACCCAGTCACACCTTCACCCAGTCACACCTTCACCCAGTCACACCTTCACCCAGTCACACCTTCACCCAGTCACACCTTCACCCAGTCACACCTTCACCCAGTCACACCTTCACCCAGTCACACCTTCACCCAGTCACACCTTCACCCAGTCACACCTTCACCCAGTCACACCTTCACCCAGTCACACCTTCACCCAGTCACACCTTCACCCAGTCACACCTTCACCCAGTCACACCTTCACCCAGTCACACCTTCACCCAGTCACACCTTCACCCAGTCACACCTTCACCCAGTCACACCTTCACCCAGTCACACCTTCACCCAGTCACACCTTCACCCAGTCACACCTTCACCCAGTCACACCTTCACCCAGTCACACCTTCACCCAGTCACACCTTCACCCAGTCACACCTTCACCCAGTCACACCTTCACCCAGTCTCACACCTTCCCCTCTCACCTATTTATCCCCTCCTCCCTCCACCCCTCCACGCCTTCACCGCTTCACACATTCACCCCTTCACCCCTTCACCCTTCACCCCTTCACCCTTAACCCTTCATTTTTTTAACCACTCACTCATTCACCCATTCACCCCTTCACCCATTCACCCATTCACTCATTCACCCCTTCACCCATTTACCCCTACCCCTTTTCCCATTCACCCAGCTTTATTATAACAGCTCTGATAGGTCTAAAATTAAGCTCCACTTCTAAAAAAAGCTCTGTACTCGCTACTGTTAAACAGACAGGTAGTATGGCAAGCACACGACCTCCATACACCGGATGTTAACCCCGGACAACACCAGAGTTATTATTTATCTAATTATTGGAATCTCAAACGAGCTTTCAACATTTTAGTGACCAAAATCGAGAGCTCCAGTTCAAAAGAAAAAAACAAATTCAAGTCCGAGTTCGAACAGTTTCTTCATTAAAAAAACGTTTTTTTAAAAGGTTTCATAGCAATCAACATTTGCGTGTCAGGGCGCAGAGACCTGCATGCTGACACAGTTCGGTGACAGCTCAGCTCCCGCGCCGAGCAGCATGTTGATCTCCGGTTGCCGATGCCCCAGCAGATTGATCATCGTTTGAGTCTCACGCGTCAGAGTTAGCGACAGATAAACCGGGCCAGAGCAGCACACGCAGAAGCAGCAATCGCTTAATCCTCTATTTCGATTCCCCTCACTATCAGTAAAAGATTTCTAACTGAAGCAACAACTTTTTTTGCCCTGCTTCCCGTCTGACTCCTTCTATCCGCATGTATGAATGGGATTTGGGATTTAGCGGGGATCAGCAAACTGCACGGCCGGCTCAATTAGAAATCAGAGGTGATAAGGCTGAGATCGTCTGGCCAGATATCCGTTGCTTTCATATTTCATACAAGCACTGAGGCATCCCTTCGTACATGCATTGGCGGCTGCTCTGATCCGACAGGGACTGCACGACTGCTACCGTTTTCAATCCTTCCCGGGCACGCCATTCTTCAATTAATTTGGCATTATTTTTTAAACTTCAAATCCCGAAAGTCATCGCTTCTTCCTGCGATATTTGCAACAAACAGATTTAAAATATTCGCCTAACAGATCATTCTTAATATTACCCACATCAACGCATCTATCCTGATCTATCCGCTCATCCGCTCATCTATCCCTCATCTACTTGCTCATCCGCTCATCCATCCCTCATCTACTTGCTCATCCGCTCATCTATCCCTCATCTACTCGCTCATCCGCTCATCTATCCCTCATCTACTCGCTCATCCGCTCATCTATCCCTCATCTACTCGCTCATCCGCTCATCTATCCCTCATCTACTTGCTCATCCGCTCATCTATCCCTCATCTACTCGCTCATCCGCTCATCTATCCCTCATCTACTCGCTCATCCGCTCATCCATCCCTCATCTACTCGCTCATCCGCTCATCTATCCCTCATCTACTCGCTCATCCGCTCATCTATCCCTCATCTACTTGCTCATCCGCTCATCTATCCCTCATCTACTTGCTCATCCGCTCATCTATCCCTCATCTACTCGCTCATCCGCTCATCTATCCCTCATCTACTTGCTCATCCGCTCATCTATCCCTCATCTACTTGCTCATCCGCTCATCTATCCCTCATCTACTTGCTCATCCGCTTATCTATCCCTCATCTACTTGCTCATCCGCTCATCTATCCCTCATCTACTTGCTCATCCGCTCATCCATCCCTCATCTACTCGCTCATCCGCTCATCTATCCATCATCTACTCGCTCATCCGCTCATCTATCCCTCATCTACTCGCTCATCCGCTCATCTATCCCTCATCTACTCGCTCATCCGCTCATCTATCCCTCATCTACTCGCTCATCCGCTCATCTATCCCTCATCTACTCGCTCATCCGCTCATCTATCCCTCATCTACTCGCTCATCCGCTCATCTATCCCTCATCTACTCGCTCATCCGCTCATCTATCCCTCATCTACTTGCTCATCCGCTCATCTATCCCTCATCTACTCGCTCATCCGCTCATCTATCCCTCATCTACTCGCTCATCCGCTCATCCATCCCTCATCTACTCGCTCATCCGCTCATCTATCCCTCATCTACTCGCTCATCCGCTCATCTATCCCTCATCTACTTGCTCATCCGCTCATCTATCCCTCATCTACTTGCTCATCCGCTCATCTATCCCTCATCTACTCGCTCATCCGCTCATCTATCCCTCATCTACTTGCTCATCCGCTCATCTATCCCTCATCTACTTGCTCATCCGCTCATCTATCCCTCATCTACTTGCTCATCCGCTTATCTATCCCTCATCTACTTGCTCATCCGCTCATCTATCCCTCATCTACTTGCTCATCCGCTCATCCATCCCTCATCTACTCGCTCATCCGCTCATCTATCCATCATCTACTCGCTCATCCGCTCATCTATCCCTCATCTACTCGCTCATCCGCTCATCTATCCCTCATCTACTCGCTCATCCGCTCATCTATCCCTCATCTACTCGCTCATCCGCTCATCTATCCCTCATCTACTCGCTCATCCGCTCATCTATCCCTCATCTACTCGCTCATCCGCTCATCTATCCCTCATCTACTCGCTCATCCGCTCATCTATCCCTCATCTACTTGCTCATCCGCTCATCTATCCCTCATCTACCCGCTCATCTATCTGCTCATCCGCTCATTTATCTGCTCATCTATCCCTCATCTAGCCGCTCATCTATCGATCATCTATCCCTCATCTAGCCGCTCATCTAGCCGCTCATCTATCCCCTCATCTATCCGCTCATCTACTCGCTCATCCGCTCATCTATCCCTCATCTACTTGCTCATCCGCTCATCTATCCCTCATCTACCCGCTCATCTATCTGCTCATCCGCCCATTTATCTGCTCATCTATCCCTCATCTAGCCGCTCATCTAGCCGCTCATCTATCCCCTCATCTAGCCGCTCATCTATCCCTCATCTAGCCGCTCATCTAGCCGCTCATCTATCCCTCATCTATCCGCTCATCTATCCCTTATCTATCGATCATCTATCCGCTCATCTATCTCTTATCTGTCGATCATCTATCCACTCATCTATCCGCCTCTCAATTCAACCTACACACCACTTACTCTACTCAGAGTTATTTTGCGGTTTAACGAATGAAGCTCAACCCCCTATGCTTCCCGCATCTGTACTTAATCAACTCGGCAGTCTCAGATATCAATTGAATTGCCCCGCGCCGCATTGTGCAACTCACGGAGTCACCCTAAAAGCCAATAACTGACTTTTTGACTTCAATAGATGCCGCCAACCTCCCCCCCCCGCTGCTGCGCCAATCAACAAATAATGGCGTGTGTGTGTGTGTGTGTGTGTGTGTGTGTTTTGTTGACACGGACGCCGGGACTCTGTGGGAGTATCGGTTTCTGATGAAGCCCCATCAGCGCTCAGCAGCCTCCCCAGAGCACAGTTTCAGAGTTTCCGCTCCTGACAGAGACTTTTTTGGCGCCATTTGGCCTTCTGACTTTTGATGCTGAATTAGCTGGGCTACCCCCCCCCCATATGGGGCCTGTTCAGACAGCTGTGGGAGAGACGGAAGCCTGCCGCTGGGGGCTGCGGCTGGACACAACAATAGAGGAAGCTGGGAGAGGGGCTAACATGATGGGGTGGAAGGGCGGATGACAGCGGTGCTGCTGCAGGGCGGCGGGACTCTCTGATCTTCGGAAAACTGTCAACCGTCACCTCACCCTGCCTTTCCCGCTTTCCTCTCTTCGCTTCTATCTATCTATCTATCTATCTATCTATCTATCTATCTATCTATCTATCTATCTATCTATCTATCTATCTATCTATCTATCTATCTATCTATCTATCTATCTATCTATCTATCTATCTATCTATCTATCTATCTATCTATCTATCTATCTATCTATCTATCTATCTATCTATCTGTCTATCTGTCTATCTATCTATCTATCTATCTATCTATCTATCTATCTATCTATCTATCTATCTATCTATCTATCTATCTATCTATCTATCTATCTGTCTATCTATCTATCTAACTATCTATCTATCTATCTATCTGCCTATCTATTTATCTATCTATCTATCTATCTATCTATCTGCCTATCTATTTATCTATCTATCTATCTATCTATCTATCTGCCTATCTATTTATCTATCTATCTATCTATCTATCTATCTGCCTATCTATTTATCTATCTATCTATCTATCTAATCTATTGATAAGAACCAATAAAATATTGTAAATGGAGCAAAGGTTAGTTAGAGCATGCACAACACTTTCTTTAAATGCAACGCACAGGCCATGCAGCACTCGCACAGCCCCGCAAGGCCTGAAGGCCGGGTATCCGTGGCCCTTGCTGTTCGCACCACGGCGGCAGAGGAAGCGAACAAAAAAGCGGCAGTCGGCAGAGATTTATGACTACCCCAGCTAAAGCTTGGCAGCAGCCGCTGGCCGACCCAAACCCACCGACCAACTCCCGCTTGCTGTGTTTCAATAGCCAAGTTAAAATATCGCTGACTGTCAGACTGCGTGTATACAAGCTTTTGTGCAGCTCAAAATGCTCGCAATGATAGCATTAAAGAGATTGAAAAAGCTTAGAGAGACGGCGCACATCGGGCTGGGGGAGCCGCCGACAGCTAAATGAATTACAATTTGATTTAATATAACATTCTCAATGCAGCATTGGTAAAAATGTGTATTTATATTCCTGGCTTGGCTTGACTTGGAGGCCGCTAGCCAGTCGTAAATCAGTTTGATAGTCCGCGCCCAGCTAGCTTTTTTTCAAAAACGCCTACAATCGCCTGGCGCCGCCCCAGAGGTTGCGGGCTGAGGTGGGGGCCCCCGTCATAAATCAAAGGCTTCCGACTTGGCCGCCACATTTGGCTAATATATTTCTCTTCTCCTCTCTCTCTTTCGGGGGGCTGGCCTTCCAAATAATTGGCTGGCAAGTTTCCTTTCGGTGCGGGAAAAAAGGGGGCCAAAAAGGGTGGGCTTTAGGAATTTTGGGAGCCGATGGGTCGCAGTTCTTATTGGACAGAAATGCGCCCGCCAATGGCGGGAGGGAGAGGTGGAGAGAGGAGAGTCCGTCACTTTCAAACTTTGGCGTTCCCTCCATTTTAGCGGCCGCGGGAATCGGTTCTCAAAAAAAGATTCAAATCAATCCTTCAAATTAAGATTCTCACAGCTGACTTAAGCGCAGTTTCCCCTCTGTCAGTCTATGGCCGGAGTCCTTGGCCCCAACAACAGCAGCAGCAGCAACAGTATTATTACAGGCTACTCAGGCGCTTCTTACATTGGCGTAAGTGACAGGAGCAGCGGTGACAGCAAGACCACAGCTGCCGCTTTGAGAATGATGAACTCGGGAGGTGCAGCTGGTGGCTACTCGCTGTGCAACCTGGATAGCTTGGCTTATCAACAACATCCGGGATCGCTGATAGAAGCTACGAAAGCTACCGCTGCTTATCATACAGCCGCCGCCTTCCAGACTCATCACCAACAGCAGCAGCTTCATCAGCAGCATCATCTTCATCCCCAGCATCCCCAGCAGCAGCAGCAGCACCATCAAATAAATTCACCCTACGGTCTGTACCTGCAGCATCAGGAGCAGCCGGTGCTGCATCAGCAGCAGCAGCAGCAGCAGTACTATTCCCAGTGTCAGCAGCAGCAGTATCCTTCAACAGCTTCGGCAGCCGCGGCCGCAGCGGCGGCAGCCGCTGCCTACATCAAGCAGGAATCTACGCCAGCATCCGCGGTTGGCACTGCCGCCGTGAATTCTTTATGGGGCAGCAGCGGCGGCGGCGGCGACATCAACTGCTATTCAACGGGTTCGCAGCATCTGCAGCAGCAGCAGCACCTGCTGCACCAGTGCCCGCACAGCCCGAGCGGCGGCAGCAGCAGCGAACTCAGCGTCAGCCCGTCGCCGGTCTGCGGAACGTCAGTCGGCGTTGGCGGCGGCATCAGCGGCGGCAGTGCAACGGCAACTGCGCATGCTTCCGGAAGCAGAAGCAAAGCCAACGCGAACAACAATAGCAGCAACAGCAGCAACAGCAGCGGAGGCGGCGGCGGCGTTCTTGGCGGAGGCGAGAGCGGCGGATCGCCACCGTTCAAGTGGATGGAGATCAAGCGGCATCAGCCGAAGGCAACCGGCAAAGGTAAGTCATTATTTGGCTCTCTCTCTGCTGTCGTGTTGCTGCCAAGAATGTAGAGAAAGTTCCATCCCTTAATTGGATAACGTTAACGCTTTCCGAGGGGCCCAACTGTCACTGACTGACTGATCCCTGAAGTTTATACACATACGAGTAGCTTATACTCAGCACAATGGCACCACTGCACTGACACAGGGTGTGCAATCTACTATGTACTGAACTTTAATGCTAATCTTATAGTCTCTAAATACAAAATCAGGGTCTCTGGGGGATTTCCTACACCTGACACCTGCCGTTTGCTGCCATGCAGGAAGCTATCTCCAACAACACGCCAAGATCCGTGCCTTATATGACTCCGCTGGTAGTGAGCTGATGTTTAATCGCTTGACCGATCAAGCGCGCGGGGCGCAGGCTTAAGCGAAGAGGGAAAGCTGCCAACTTTCCTCTCTTATAAAGCTTCTTTATTTCTCTCCGCATCTTTTTTGTGGGGATCAGGACTCGCTCTCAGAATCAAGGAGATTCCCAGGGGCTCAGTTGCGCTCCGTCGGGTTTCTGTGCTCAAAGCAGGGGGGGGGGGAAGGGGTTGCTTGGGAGTTGCCCAAATCCGCGTCTTTCTTTCGAGGGCGATTCAACACGGCGATAAGTTGATGGCTCCTGAGTCATTTTGTGTTATGATTTCTATAGTCTCCTGGGGTTTAGCACTCGAGTACTTGCCTGCATACAAGATGCATTTATATACTTCACTGAGCAGTCACCTTCCCGTAGTTGCCAAGGCTGAAATGAAAGGATGGTGTTTGAGTCTGTAGGATGGTTGAGCTTGAGCAGTTGAGCAGCATAAATGGAACTGCGCCAGTCATGGACCAGCGATTTCCGGCAAGTTGCCGCATGTCAACTGCGCATGACAACAGGGGGAGGCGAGTTTTTACGTGGGTAATTTTTTTGCTTTGACACCTCTGCACAACTTACATGCGCATAGAAGGCAAATCTCGATTTTCTTTCAGGGGTGTCACTGCGGAACCAAGTCACTTAGTTACCTGAAGCTAATTTATTCAGTTTTAGGGTCACAACTTTGCTCATTTTTACCTGAAGCTATACTAAAGATCATATAACGAAGGTGAAATTTTACTATATACCAGTCAGCAAAGCTTCCCTGCATGATAGCAGCAGATCATGGTAATTATCAAGCAAACCAGCGAACTCATTCATCATCAATATAATCAAGACGTTTTTTTGGGAGAATTTCTTTGTCAAAGATGATCCCATGCAGCTATTATAAGTTTGTTTGCGGTGTTGGGCTGCAATTTTTAGTTGCTTGGGAGGGGGGGGGGCTGCCTTCATCTGCCTCTCTTGACGTTCCGTCTTCAAGAAGGACGTCCAACCTCCAGGCTTCCTTTTTTCTCGTTTCTTTCTGCCTGACAGCCAATTACCCGCGCTTGTCCGGCAAAGGCAGTAACAAAAAACACCATGGCCAGGCAAGCAGCCTGTGGCCTCTTTGTAAACACACAAGGCTTTGGTTGCGTAACGGACTATCAGGACTGACAGACCATTGTATAACAATTAACAATTAGCGGTAATGGTGGTTGTGTATACTATAAGTGTGCATCCTGTGCACCGGTCATGTTATCTAATAGTTGCTAAGCCGGCTCGAAGAGTGATAAACCCTACATGGCTTACCGCAGTTACCTTAATAGGGCCTGATAGTCATAATATTTATCCCCACATTCGCCGCGGGCTCGACCTCCTCCGTGCGTCTCCAACTAAATCGGTGGCATATTTTGGATACGGCACCTCCGGTCAGTGGAATGCAGATACTAACCTAGTAAACAAGCAATGGGAAGCCTGATAAGGGGGGGGGGGCAAGATACACAGAACCTGTAGGGAGTCTTAGCAATGTGCACAGTTTGTCAGTTTCAAGGTTTCTGTAATGGGTTTCCTAGTATATCGCCCCAGGCCTAGGCAACAGATTGCCAGACAAGAAGACCCTTCAGTTCGGAATGCCAACCCCGGTCCTGACTGACGCAACAGGTCCGGCAGTCTGCACCGAAGACGAAAACGAAACTCCTCCGACCAAAAAAAGTAGTCGAAGCCAAACTGTATAACTAACATTTTCGGATTGCGTTCGGGCCCAATCCTGTGCTTACTATATACCAACCAGAAGCCACGGTATAGCAACAAACAATTGTAATGGCGATGCTAAATAGATAGGCCAAGTGCCCATTCAGTATCAAAGTTTGTATAAGCGCTATGCAGTGCAAACATTATTGAAGCTATTACAAGTGGCCAACAGAAGTGCTTGCAGTCCTGAATTCGTTAAATCCGATGTCCATGACATGTCCATGAACATGACATCGGATTTAACTGGGTTAGTTTATATGGGTTATACTTTTTAGTGTCATAAACGGAACCTTTACCGAGCTTTCCGATGGAGACCCTGAACCTTTTGTGTGTTTATCTGAGGGAGACCCTGAACCTTTTGTGTGTTTATCTGATGGAGACCCTGAAACTTTTGTGTGTTTATCTGAGGGAGACCCTGAACCTTTGTTGTGCTTATCTGAGGGAGACCCTGAACCTTTTGTGTGTTTATCTGATGGAGACCCTGAACCTTTTGTGTGTTTATCTGAGGGAGACCCTGAACCTTTTGTGTGTTTATCTGATGGAGACCCTGAAACTTTTGTGTGTTTATCTGAGGGAGACCCTGAACCTTTGTTGTGCTTATCTGAGGGAGACCCTGAACCTTTTGTGTGTTTATCTGATGGAGACCCTGAACCTTTGTTGTGTTTCTCTGATGGAGACCCTGAATCTTTTGTGTGTTTATCTGATGGAGACCCTGAACCTTTTGTGTGTTTATCTGAGGGAGACCCTGAACCTTTTGTGTGTTTATCTGAGGGAGACCCTGAACCTTTTGTGTGTTTATCTGAGGGAGACCCTGAACCTTTGTTGTGTTTCTCTGAGGGAGACCCTGAACCTTTTGTGTGTTTATCTGAGGGAGACCCTGAACCTTTTGTGTGTTTATCTGAGGGAGACCCTGAACCTTTTGTATGTTTATCTGAGGGAGACCCTGAACCTTTGTTGTGTTTATCTGATGGAGACCCTGAACCTTTTGTGTGTTTATCTGAGGGAGACCCTGAACCTTTTGTGTGTTTATCTGAGGGAGACCCTGAACCTTTTGTGTGTTTATCTGAGGGAGACCCTGAACCTTTTGTGTGTTTATCTGAGGGAGACCCTGAACCTTTTGTGTGTTTATCTGAGGGAGACCCTGAACCTTTGTTGTGTTTATCTGATGGAGACCCTGAACCTTTTGTGTGTTTATCTGAGGGAGACCCTGAACCTTTGTTGTGTTTATCTGAGGGAGACCCTGAACCTTTGTTGTGTTTTTATTTGCTTTCAACATTTTTCGACAAGCAGTCTCGAAGCGCCAAGTTTGACTTGCTTGATGAAATTTAGAAAATCAAAATTGTGCCCACATCTGCAATGTCAGACCGCTTTCTTGCTCACAAATATTTAATCTGGCCACCAGCTTTCGGGTCAAGGGATATAAAATGAAAGCAAAAAAAACTTTCTCCCCTTTGCCAACTGCAAGCAGCTCGAAAGTTCCTCGAGGGATAAAATCCAAATTTAATTGCAACAATTCATCATTTCTCCGGGAGTCGGACAGCAGACCAGATCGAGTTTGTTCCCACGGGCGGCAGAGCCCAGAAATCAGGGCAGCTCTCACTTGTCAAATATTGGATCGCCACATGGCGAGGTGTCCCCCCCCCCCAGCAGTTCGTGAGCAAGCTCGCATCCCGTGACTCGAACTTCGCACTTATGAGTATTAAACCGGTGGGTGAAAATGAAAAACTGTTGGGGACAGACTGGCCTATACAGTCACCCCCCTCCCCTACGAAAGATTTTAATATCCCCCGTCCATGTAATTATCAGTTTCAAATATATATATCATAACTGCAGCCCCAGGCTGGACTTCAACTGCCAGGCCTATACACAGAGAGATATTCTATATACGCTATTGAATACGGAATACTTTTGATTTATTGCTTGTTGACAGATGTTTCGCTCCCTTACCTGGCCTTGCCCTGCCTCTCCCCACCCCACCTGAAGTCACCGCGGTTTGATACGCTTATATTGTTAACAATACGGCTAACCGAAAATATGCAATGCTATACCCTACCTGGAAAGGCCGGTCGGAGCCTTATATTGGAAAAATAAGAACGAGCGAAAACATTTTCTGAAGCGCCGCTCGGAGCGCACCTACCATAAATCTTTATGCCATCTTTTGCTGGCACTGGCTGCCCCCCCCTCCGCCTCTTTCCTCCCTCATTGCATTCGCTACTTCGGCTGCAGGGACTCTTTGGGTAAACTTTTGTGCAGAAAAATTATGAAGTGGCGCCTGAAGGCGGGAGGCTTGGGAAGGTGGCCCAATGCCCCCCTATGGCATAAGTGGATCCGCATTAATCAGAAAGGACAAAGCTCCTCTGACTCCTCTTCTTCATCAATAAATTATCGTTCGAGCTTAATGGGGGGGAGGGTCAACAAGAACTGTAGAAGGGGGCAAAGGCTGCTTGGGAATTTAGTAGCAAGTGTAACAATGGACTTACAACATCCCAAAGGCAGGTGTGGAAATAAGATCAGAAACAAATATCCTACAGTTTAGCTCTGTTTATTACCTCAGAGCAGAAGAAGCAATAAATTTAGAATGTAAGAATTTATCAGAATTCTTCTGACCACCCCCCCCCCCCCTAGTCTAGTGCGGAGTCAGAATGCAACAATTGCAAACCAGAGATAACAGTGAAGACCCCGAGTGAGTGAAGGACCCGCTTCTTGCAATTGTTATTGCGCGAAGTTAATTGAATTCCTTCGGGATATTTGCTGTAGGAAAAAGCATTGTTTTTGTCAGCCCATGGAAATGGCAGCCATCAACCATGAGATCTGCTGGGTGAGATTTGTCCATGAGAATGGCAGCCATCAACCATGAGATCTGCTGGGTGAGACTTGCCCATGAGAATGGCAGCCATCAACCATGAGATCTGCTGAGTGAGACTTGCACATGAGAATGGTAGCCATCAACCATGAGATCTCCTGGGTGAGATTGCCCATGAGAATGGCAGCCATCAACCATGAGATCTGAGTGAGATTGCCCATGAGAATGGTAGCCATCAACCATGAGATCTGCTGGGTGAGACTTGCCCATGAGAATGGCAGCCATCAACCATGAGATCTGCTGGGTGAGACTTGCCCATGAGAATGGCAGCCATCAACCATGAGATCTGCTGGGTGAGATTTGTCCATGAGAATGGCAGCCATCAACCATGAGATCTGCTGGGTGAGACTTGCCCATGAGAATGGTAGCCATCAACCATGAGATCTGCTGTGTGAGATTTGTCCATGAGAATGGCAGCCATCAACCATGAGATCTGCTGGGTGAGACTTGCCCATGAGAATGGTAGCCATCAACCATGAGATCTGCTGGGTGAGACTTGCCCATGAGAATGGTAGCCATCAACCATGAGATCTGCTGGGTGAGACTTGCCCATGAGAATGGCAGCCATCAACCATGAGATCTGCTGGGTGAGACTTGCCCATGGAAATGGCAGCCATCAACCATGAGATCTGCTGGGTGAGACTTGCCCATGGAAATGGCAGCCATCAACCATGAGATCTGCTGGGTGAGACTTGCCCATGAGAATGGCAGCCATCAACCATGAGATCTCCTGGGTGAGACTTTCCCATGAGATTGGGGCAAAACTACTGAGACAATGATATGGGCGTCTCTACCTTTTCTAAGGCTGGGGCAGCCCCTCGCGAGTCTCCTCTTTCTTCGTCGCTTTTTCGTTAGAATGCGGGACATCGCAGCTCTCGAAGGGGGACTAAAATATATCTGTGTTTACCTTCGCGGCGAGAGGGGGAGCGAGCGAGTTTGGGATCGTTGGAAAATGGGAGGGAGTGAGTGGCTGATCTCCATCCCCCGATGCCATTCTGCATCCCCTTCAGCTTCCCGAGCTTATATTGCGCATGATTCCTCAGGTGTGCAGGGCGCAGGACCGGAGGAGGGGTTTGGGTTTGGTTATGCAGCTCATTCAGAATTAATAATTTCAGTTGGGGTCCTACACTTTCTAATCCTCATATGGGTTTGCTCTGGTGCATGAGTGTGTTGTCCCCCACTTGTTTGCCCTCGCTCTTGTATATGGAGCTGCGTCCTGGGTGGGGGAGACAGACTTAAAGCGGCCAAAGTTTGCTCTGTCAATTTGGCGAAGGGGGCACGAAGGGATCAAGGGAGAGCTGGGGCTGAGAGCTCTGATTTATAATTCTGTATGGCTTTAAGTCGGGAATTTTCTTGATGAGGCTGCCTGCAATACTGTCAGCCTCTTCTATAGCTGATCTACTGGCATGGGCGATCAACAACTGAGTGTCTGTGTGTGGGGTCTGAGCGATCAACAACTGAGTGTCTGTGTGTGGGGTCTGAGCAATCAACAACTGAGTGTCTGTGTGTCGGGTCTGAGCAATCAACAACTGAGTGTCTGTGTGTGGGGTCTGAGCGATCAACAACTGAGTGTCTGTGTGTGGGGTCTGAGCAATCAACAACTGAGTGTCTGTGTGTGGGGTCTGAGCAATCAACAACTGAGTGTCTGTGTGTGGGGTCTGAGCAATCAAAAACTGAGTGTCTGTGTGTGGGGTCTGAGCAATCAACAACTGAGTGTCTGTGTGTGGGGTCTGAGCAATCAACAACTGAGTGTCTGTGTGTGGGGTCTGAGCAATCAACAACTGAGTGTCTGTGTGTGGGGTCTGAGCGATCAACAACTGAGTGTCTGTGTGTGGGGTCGGAGCAATCAACAACTGAGTGTCTGTGTGTGGGGTCTGAGCAATCAACAACTGAGTATCTGTGTGTGGGGTCTGAGCAATCAACAACTGAGTGTCTGTGTGTGGGGTCTGAGCAATCAACAACTGAGTGTCTGTGTGTGGGGTCTGAGCAATCAACAACTGAGTGTCTGTGTGTCGGGTCTGAGCAATCAACAACTGAGTGTCTGTGTGTGGGGTCGGAGCGATCAACAACTGAGTGTCTGTGTGTGGGGTCTGAGCGATCAACAACCGAGTGTCTGTGTGTGGGGTCTGAGCGATCAACAACTGAGTGTCTGTGTGTGGGGTCTGAGCAATCAACAACTGAGTGTCTGTGTGTGGGGTCGGAGCGATCAACAACTGAGTGTCTGTGTGTGGGGTCTGAGCGATCAACAACTGAGTGTCTGTGTGTGGGGTCTGAGCGATCAACAACTGAGTGTCTGTGTGTGGGGTCTGAGCAATCAACAACTGAGTGTCTGTGTGTGGGGTCTGAGCAATCAACAACTGAGTGTCTGTGTGTGGGGTCGGAGCGATCAACAACTGAGTGTCTGTGTGTGTGGTCTGAGCAATCAACAACTGAGTATCTGTGTGTGGGGTCTGAGCAATCAACAACTGAGTGTCTGTGTGTGGGGTCTGAGCAATCAACAACTGAGTGTCTGTGTGTGGGGTCTGAGCAATCAACAACTGAGTGTCTGTGTGTGGGGTCTGAGCGATCAACAACTGAGTGTCTGTGTGTGGGGTCGGAGCGATCAACAACTGAGTGTCTGTGTGTGGGGTCTGAGCGATCAACAACTGAGTGTCTGTGTGTGGGGTCTGAGCGATCAACAACTGAGTGTCTGTGTGTGGGGTCTGAGCAATCAACAACTGAGTGTCTGTGTGTGGGGTCTGAGCAATCAACAACTGAGTGTCTGTGTGTGGGGTCTGAGAAATCAACAACTGAGTGTCTGTGTGTGTGGTCTGAGCAATTAACAACTGAGTAGCTGTGTGTGGGGTCTGAGCAATCAACAACTGAGTGTCTGTGTGTGGGGTCTGAGCAATCAACAACTGAGTGTCTGTGTGTGGGGTCTGAGCGATCAACAACTGAGTGTCTGTGTGTGGGGTCTGAGCAATCAACAACTGAGTGTCTGTGTGTGGGGTCGGAGCGATCAACAACTGAGTGTCTGTGTGTGGGGTCTGAGCGATCAACAACTGAGTGTCTGTGTGTGGGGTCTGAGCGATCAACAACTGAGTGTCTGTGTGTGGGGTCTGAGCAATCAACAACTGAGTGTCTGTGTGTGGGGTCTGAGCAATCAACAACTGAGTGTCTGTGTGTGGGGTCTGAGAAATCAACAACTGAGTGTCTGTGTGTGTGGTCTGAGCAATCAACAACTGAGTATCTGTGTGTGGGGTCTGAGCAATCAACAACTGAGTGTCTGTGTGTGGGGTCTGAGCAATCAACAACTGAGTGTCTGTGTGTGGGGTCTGAGCAATCAACAACTGAGTGTCTGTGTGTGGGGTCTGAGCAATCAACAACTGAGTGTCTGTGTGTGGGGTCTGAGCGATCAACAACCGAGTGTCTGTGTGTGGGGTCGGAGCGATCAACAACTGAGTGTCTGTGTGTGGGGTCTGAGCGATCAACAACCGAGTGTCTGTGTGTGGGGTCTGAGAAATCAACAACTGAGTGTCTGTGTGTGGGGTCTGAGCGAGATCAACAACTGAGTGTCTGTGTGTGGGGTCTGAGCAATCAACAACTGAGTGTCTGTGTGTGGGGTCTGAGCGAGATCAACAACTGAGTGTCTGTGTTGATCTGTGGGGTCTGACTTTAGAACTTCGCTGTTCGCTCTGCTATTTCGGTTGGAAATTAACTGACTATAAAGTGCAACCACTGGTCACTGGTAGCAGAGTCTGCGGGATGTCGAGTGAGGCTGTCCCTGTTCGGCTACGCATCAATATTGAATTAAAATGCGTGCGATGCGAGAGACAGCAATGTCTGTATGCAGAACAGGAAGGAGCTTTGCAGCTCAGTGTGTAACGCATATTATGCTGCAGAGCTCTATGCTCACAAGAGCAAAATTTAGATCGACTCTTATGCACTAAGCTACCAGTTTTTGTTTACTAGTATACTCGAAATTCCAGGGATAAAGTGCTGTGACTTAGCGTATTTTTAAATATTTTTCATAGCTGTATTAACCGCATTAGTTATTTACTGTCTCTCTCAGTGTCTTATTCTCTCTCCATCTCACCCGTCTCCCTCTCCATCTCACCCGTCTCCCTCTCCATCTCACCCGTCTCCCTCTCCATCTCACCCGTCTCCCTCTCCATCTCACCCGTCTCCCTCTCCATCTCACCCGTCTCCCTCTCCATCTCACCCGTCTCCCTCTCCATCTCACCCGTCTCCCTCTCCATCTCACCCGTCTCCCTCTCCATCTCACCCGTCTCCATCTCCATCTCACCTGTCCCTGTCTCCGTCTCCGGCTCCATCTCACCCGTCTCTCTCTCCTTCTCACCCGTCTCCCTCTCCTTCTCACCCGTCTCCCTCTCCATCTCACCCGTCTCCCTCTCCTTCTCACCCGTCTCCCTCTCCATCTCACCCGTCTCCCTCTCCATCTCACCCGTCTCCGTCTCCATCTCACCCGTCTCCCTCTCCATCTCACCCGTCTCCCTCTCCATCTCACCCGTCTCCGTCTCCATCTCACTCGTCTCCGTCTCCATCTCACTCGTCTCCCTCTCCATCTCACCCGTCTCTCTCTCCATCTCACCCGTCTCCCTCTCCATCTCACCCGTCTCCCTCTCCATCTCACCCGTCTCCCTCTCCATCTCACCCGTCTCCCTCTCCATCTCACCCGTCTCCCTCTCCATCTCACCCGTCTCCCTCTCCATCTCACCCGTCTCCATCTCCATCTCACCTGTCCCTGTCTCCGTCTCCGGCTCCATCTCACCCGTCTCTCTCTCCTTCTCACCCGTCTCCCTCTCCATCTCACCCGTCTCCCTCTCCATCTCACCCGTCTCCCTCTCCTTCTCACCCGTCTCCCTCTCCATCTCACCCGTCTCCCTCTCCATCTCACCCGTCTCCGTCTCCATCTCACCCGTCTCCCTCTCCATCTCACCCGTCTCCGTCTCCATCTCACCCGTCTCCGTCTCCATCTCACTCGTCTCCGTCTCCATCTCACTCGTCTCCCTCTCCATCTCACTCGTCTCCCTCTCCATCTCACTCGTCTCTCTCTCCATCTCACCCGTCTCTCTCTCTCCATCTCACCCGTCTCTCTCTCCATCTCACCCGTCTCCCTCTCCATCTCACCCGTCTCTCTCTCCACCTTACCCGTCTCTCTCTCTCCATCTCACCCGTCTGTCTCTCCATCTCACCCGTCTCCCTCTCCATCTCACCCGTCTCCCTCTCCATCTCACCCGTCTCCCTCTCCATCTCACCCGTCTCCCTCTCCATCTCACCCGTCTCCCCCGTCTCTCGCACCCAAGGAAGGCGCAAAGACCTCCAAGGAGAAAGTTGTCATCTCACTTTCCTTCCCAATCCCATTGTCCCTGTGGTACAGATCAGCCTAGCAACAGGCCCGGGATTCTGAGGATCCCCAGCCTCCCCGCCCCATCGGGGCAGCATAAACACTTGGCCGCAATCAACACGCATATAATATATCACTTTTGCCGCGGTGACATCCAACAAACCTGAAAGGTGATTGAATAGGGCAGCGTATAGGGGGGCCTAGCAATCCAAGCATTGTAACACAAGCCACAAGAGACAGCAGCTGGGTGATGGATGTTCAAAACTGACTTGCGACTTCCAGTGTTCCAGTTCGAAATGCTTTATTTCCAGGATGCAGATTTGCGAAACCAAAAAAAATTGTAGCTATGCTACGTAAATACTGGGTATTGGTTTACAAAACAGGACATTTCACTATGAACATTTGTTGCCAGAATTTTCTGTTGTTAAGCTAAGCTTTTGGGTGTCGGGGCTTTGAGAGAAAATTATTTGTCTGTTTCTTCAATGCGGTGCAAGGTAAACTAACAGCAAGAAAAATACAGACCATTTAAGAGCAAGTTATAAATATCAGTTCTACAACCCGGTTGGGAAGACCCCCAATCACCGGTGAACACAATCCCGGTTATTCTCACCGGTTGGGAAGACCTCTAATCACCGGTGAACACAATCAGGTTATTCTCACCGGTTGGGAAGGCCTGGGTGAACATAACAGGTTATTCTCACCGGTTGGGAAGGCCAGGTTATTCTCACCGGTTGGGAAGGCCATGTTATTCTCACCGACTGTTAAACCACTTATACCCCTAGGCTCCCTTAGACCCATCCGTTTCAATACTAAAGGGTGAAAAACTAAGACAATTTTTTTGTTGCTTTTCTCGCTCAACAGACTGCAAGAAGCAACAACAACAGCAGCAGCAGCAACAGCAGCAACAACAGCAGCAACAACAGCAGCAGCAACAGCAGATCCTACAACAGCAACAGGAGCTGCAGCAGCAGCAGCTGCTCTGCCACCCGCTCTCTCGCCAGCCAGTCTGCCCGCTGTCCCTCGACCCCCAGCAGGCACCGTCGCACTGCCTCATGGCCCCCGGCAACGGCAGGACAAATTTCACCAACAAGCAGCTCACAGAGCTGGAGAAGGAGTTCCACTTCAACAAGTACCTGACGAGAGCAAGGCGCATTGAGATCGCCAACAGCCTGACGCTCAACGAGACCCAGGTGAAAATCTGGTTCCAGAATCGTAGAATGAAACAGAAGAAGCGACAGAAGGAGAGCAGCTTCTTGATGAAGAGCGGCCTTGTCGCGTCCGGCTCGATGGTATGCGACAAAGACTGGGACAAAGACTGCGGCTCGGACGAGAAGCAGAAGCCGCACCAGCTGATGGCGTCAACTTGAGGCTGACTGACGTTCAGTGAATGTAAAAATTTGTCCAGTTCATAAATTCATATTGCTTATTTGTGACACATTTTGCCAAGGAACCTGCAATATTGACATTATTATCGGCAGATTACACCTAGGAACTGTTTCCTATGCTGGATATCAAGTGTGTATTAAGCGATCTATGACTGTGTGAATTGTCATTCAATTCGAATTACTACCAGATATGCTATTGTTTTATTATTATCGGCGAAAACCTTGATGGCATATAAAATGAATCTGCGTTGAAAATGTGTTTTTCATTGGTAGAATTTAATTTGCTACACAATTTGTTTTATGTGCATATGTGTGACTCTCGTATCTTAATAACACTCTTAATTCTTCTTGCATAACACAGACCGTTATATTTTCTTCAATCTCCACGCCATCGCGTCTCACCAAGAAACAATTTTTGCTGTTGTGAACCTCTCTTCAATACAGATATTAAAGCAGCTGACCAGTCAAAAAACACACATGCCACGTATTAATCGAACTGCTAATCTATTTGATAACCTTCTCATTGCATAGACACCATGATTAATGAGAAAGTTGCGAGTTGGTTCTCATTTTATTACTCTCTATATGTCTGCTTGTCTGCGTTTCCTTATCGCTTCATGCCTATAAATATCATGCCGCCTAATAAACCATGCAAACAACATTATAACTTTATAAGCACAAGCAGTTTATCTGTTTGGCAGTTTGAAAGTTTAGCCTGAAAATAGTAATTGCATTGCTTTGTTGCCTTTTAATACAGAGTAAACTAACAAAGCTACGATCTGGAGACAATAATTTGAAAGAAAGTTCTTTGAATGAATTTGAAAGAAAGATTATAGAAACGACACCCATAGTTGTAAAAGCGTCGCTTTTTTTTCTAAGACAATTTGTGTCGTTTTCTAAAAGTCAAGTCTTCAGTTCAATAATTCTCGCGCCACATCCTGCAAATGTTTACAGAGATCGCCATGCAAATCTCGGTTGAACCAAGCTGACACTCCGAGGACTGAAACCCCCCCCCATGGGAATCTGGAATCCTGTAGCGATGAGGCAAACACTCGCTAAATTGATTCCCAGACTCTCGCAGCCAGAAGGGGTCTCGGTTAAATCCAGCGAATTCGAAGTTCCCGCATCCGTCAGCGCTGCCCTCGTCAATTGATCTTTAGATTTTATTCTCGGTTGTGGAGCCCCCCCCCCCGGTGCCGAATAGCGCGAGCTCAGCTGACAGGTTCAGCCCTGTTTCGAGCGTAGACGCGGCTTTAATTTTTTGTCGGTGTGACGGTTTCGGGGAGGTCTGTTTGTTTGTCAGCTCAGCTCAGCTCAGCTCAGCTCACTTCGCTTTTTCGCTTTTAATTAGTTTGGCGCGCGGCGGCTTCTGACGTTCGAAGAACTTCCAAAGTTGGAATTGATTAAATTTTTCGGAGGAATATTTTGGCGCGCGGGGAAGGAGGGCAGGTTTTGGGGCTGGCTCTTTCAACTCCCTGGACTTCTGTAGAGGCGAGTCTGGACTGGAAACAGGCGCGCATTTTCGGTAGGTCTGGGGGATCCGAGAGCACAATTGGACTGGGTAAAACAATTTATTCGAAAGAATTGAAATTCGCCCCTTTAGCTCTGGGATCAGAAGCGTCAGAACTTTCCAGACACCCCTCACAATAGTTGTTTTCTTAACAAAATTGGAATTGATTCCTGTCCAACTTTGCTCCAGCTCAGCGGTCCCCGGCTTGATCCGGGCAGACCAAGGAGAGAGAGAGGCGACTCTTGAAGAAGCTTAAACTGGCAAAGGTTTTTTGAGAAGCTTCCACCAGAAGATGCTGACGGTTAAACTCCCCCCTCATTCCCTTGTTGTCGGGAGAATGACTGATGAGGCTTCGGCTTGGCAGTTTCTAACCCCTCCCCAAGCCTCAGCCCTGCGTGTTCGGCAAGCCCTGCCTCTAAAAGATATCCCAAAAGAGCCACCAGCGGCGGCGGCAAAAGGTGCACAGATTAGCGCGGATTAGCTGGCTCCTGGGAAGAATATCCCATTCTCTCCTCTATTTAGATGGAAGCTGGGGATTCGAAAATTTTGTAACTGGTTCAGCGCGGGCAGTGGCTGGGCGACTTAGAAAAAATCTTTTCCTTACCATCCTGTCTCTCTCTCTCTTTTTCCTCGGCCAACCCAAATCCCAATTTCCTAAACTCTCCACCGATCTTAACACATGGAGCTTAATTTATAGGGAAAACCCAGTCCCGCTTGGCTAATGGTTAATCTTTTTCGTTTCTTTATAAATGGGGGGATCATGACCCCCCCCCCCCGATTTTCATTTGAGGTTGGGGGCAGTTGACCCCTTAGTTCCCCTGTTGCTGTTTAGCAATGCGAATGATCTCAAATGCCAGGAGCCAGTGCCCCCCATCCCCCAATGTCAGGGGCCAGTGCCCCCATCCCCCAATGTCAGGGGCCAGTGCCCCCATCCCCCAATGTCAGGGGCCAGTGCCCCCATCCCCCAATGTCAGGGGCCAGTGCCCCCCATCCCCCAATGTCAGGGGCCAGTGCACCCCATCCCCCAATGTCAGGGGCCAGTGCCCCCCATCCCCCAATGTCAGGGGCCAGTGCCCCCCATCCCCCAATGTCAGGGGCCAGTGCCCCCCATCCCCCAATGTCAGGGGCCAGTGCCCCCCATCCCCCAATGTCAGGGGCCAGTGCCCCCCATCCCTCAATGTCAGGGGCCAGTGCACCCCATCCCCCAATGTCAGGGGCCAGTGCCCCCCATCCCCCAATGTCAGGGGCCAGTGCCCCCCATCCCCCAATGTCAGGGGCCAGTGCCTCCCATCCCCCAATGTCAGGGGCCAGTGCCCCCCATCCCCCAATGTCAGAGGCCAGTGCCCCCATCCCTCAATGTCAGGGGCCAGTGCCCCCCATCCCCCAATGTCAGGGGCCAGTGCCTCCCATCCCCCACTGTCAGGGGCCAGTGCCTCCCATCCCCCAATGTCAGGGGCCAGTGCCCCCATCCCTCAATGTCAGGGGCCAGTGCCCCCCATCCCCCAATGTCAGGGGCCAGTGCCTCCCATCCCCCAATGTCAGGGGCCAGTGCCCCCCATCCCCCAATGTCAGAGGCCAGTGCCCCCATCCCTCAATGTCAGGGGCCAGTGCCCCCCTTCCCCCAATGCTAGGGGCCAGTGCCCCCCATCCCCCAATGTCAGGGGCCAGTGCCCCCCATCCCTCAATGTCAGGGGCCAGTGCCCCCATCCCCCAATGTCAGGGGCCAGTGCCCCCATCCCCCAATGTCAGGGGCCAGTGCCCCCATCCCCAATGTCAGGGGCCAGTGCCCCCATCCCCCAATGTCAGGGGCCAGTGCACCCCATCCCCCAATGTCAGGGGCCAGTGCCCCCCATCCCCAATGTCAGGGGCCAGTGCCCCCATCCCCCAATGTCAGGGGCCAGTGCCCCCCATCCCCAATGTCAGGGGCCAGTGCCCCCATCCCCCAATGTCAGGGGCCAGTGCCCCCATCCCTCAATGTCAGGGGCCAGTGCCCCCCATCCCCCAATGTCAGGGGCCAGTGCCCCCCATCCCCAATGTCAGGGGCCAGTGCCCCCCATCCCCCAATGTCAGGGGCCAGTGCCTCCCATCCCCCAATGTCAGGGGCCAGTGCCCCCCATCCCCCAATGTCAGAGGCCAGTGCCCCCATCCCTCAATGTCAGGGGCCAGTGCCCCCCATCCCCCAATGTCAGGGGCCAGTGCCTCCCATCCCCCACTGTCAGGGGCCAGTGCCTCCCATCCCCCAATGTCAGGGGCCAGTGCCCCCATCCCTCAATGTCAGGGGCCAGTGCCCCCATCCCCAATGTCAGGGGCCAGTGCCTCCCATCCCCCAATGTCAGGGGCCAGTGCCCCCCATCCCCCAATGTCAGAGGCCAGTGCCCCCATCCCTCAATGTCAGGGGCCAGTGCCCCCCTTCCCCCAATGCTAGGGGCCAGTGCCCCCCATCCCCCAATGTCAGGGGCCAGTGCCCCCCATCCCTCAATGTCAGGGGCCAGTGCCCCCCATCCCCCAATGTCAGGGGCCAGTGCCTCCCATCCCCCACTGTCAGGGGCCAGTGCCTCCCATCCCCCAATGTCAGGGGCCAGTGCCCCCATCCCTCAATGTCAGGGGCCAGTGCCCCCCATCCCCCAATGTCAGGGGCCAGTGCCCCCCATCCCTCAATGTCAGGGGCCAGTGCCCCTTATCCCTCAATGCCACCAGGGGCCAGTGCCCCCATCCCTCAATGCTAGGGCCAGTGCCCCCATCCCTCAATGTCAGGGGCCAGTGCCCCCCATCCCCCAATGTCAGGGGCCAGTGCCCCCCATCCCTCAATGTCAGGGGCCAGTGCCCCTTATCCCTCAATGCCACCAGGGGCCAGTGCCCCCCATCCCTCAATGCTAGGGGCCAGTGCCCCCCATCCCTCAATGTCAGGGGCCAGTGCCCCCCATCCCCCAATGTCAGGGGCCAGTGCCCCCATCCCCCAATGTCAGGGGCCAGTGCCTCCCATCCCCCAATGTCAGGGGCCAGTGCCCCCATTCCTCAATGTCAGGGGCCAGTGCCCCCCATCCCCCAATGTCAGGGGCCAGTGCCTCCCATCCCCCAATGTCAGGGGCCAGTGCCCCCCATCCCCCAATGTCAGAGGCCAGTGCCCCCATCCCTCAATGTCAGGGGCCAGTGCCCCCCATCCCCCAATGTCAGGGGCCAGTGCCCCCCATCCCTCAATGTCAGGGGCCAGTGCCCCTTATCCCTCAATGCCACCAGGGGCCAGTGCCCCCCATCCCTCAATGCTAGGGGCCAGTGCCCCCCATCCCTCAATGTCAGGGGCCAGTGCCCCCCATCCCCCAATGTCAGGGGCCAGTGCCCCCCATCCCTCAATGTCAGGGGCCAGTGCCCCTTATCCCTCAATGCCACCAGGGGCCAGTGCCCCCCATCCCTCAATGCTAGGGGCCAGTGCCCCCCATCCCTCAATGTCAGGGGCCAGTGCCCCCCATCCCCCAATGCTAGGGGCCAGTGCCCCCCATCCCCCAATGTCAGGGGCCAGTGCCCCCCATCCCTCAATGTCAGGGGCCAGTGCCCCCTATCCCTCAATGTCAGGGGCCAGTGCCCCCCTTCCCCCAATGCTAGGGGCCAGTGCCCCCCATCCCACAATGTCAGGGGCCAGTGCCCCCCATCCCTCAATGCTAGGGGCCAGTGCCCCCCATCCCTCAATGTCAGGGGCCAGTGCCCCCATCCCTCAATGCTAGGGGCCAGTGCCCCCCCATCCCCCAATGCCACTAGGGGCCAGTGCCCCCATCCCCAATGCCACTAGGGGCCAGTGCCCCCATCCCCAATGCCAGGGGCCAGTGCCCCCATCCCTCAATGCCAGGAGCCAGTGCCCCCCATCCGTGGAGCCGGAGTACGAATGAAATTCGCAATTGGTTTCACAAAAAATCAATTGAAAAAAGCAACAGAAAGCTTTTATTTATTACAGCAAGAAAAAGTTGCTTTCCAATCCAGATAGTGCTGCCTAGGCCTCCATGCTGCCGCTCGGCCCCAGCCCCGCGCCTTGGTGACACGTTCGTAGCGGCGCGGCAATCAGTCACCCGGCGAGCTCATCCATCACTGGCCAGAGCGGGATGGGAAGGCCATGCAGGCGGGCAGGAAGGCAGGCAGGCAGGCAGGCAGGCAGTCTCAGGGAGCGCCGAGCGAGAGTGAGAGTGAGAGAGAGAGAGAGAGAGAGTTAAAGAAAGAATCGAAACTTCCACTTTGGGGCCAGTCTGCTTCTGCGTCGGCTTCTAGCAATTTCTGCTTTCTAATAAGAATAAGAACCCAGCCCCAATTGATCTGAGGCTCCGATAAAAAAAGGCCTTTGCAGTTCAATCCGAAGGCAAAGGAGGAGTTCGGGCGCACACACCACACACACACGCGCACACACACTTTGGCAGCGCAGGCGCAGGTAAAAACCAAATCAATCCATCAATTTGGTAGCGGTCCGCGCCTCCTTGTCCCCGATTCGCATTGTTAAGAAGCGGTCCGCGCGTCTCCTCCCCGTACAGCGTGACAGTCGGAGAACTTCACACAGAAATTCCAAGGCGCCGCCACCGCCAGCGCCAGCCTCATTCACTTTGAAACTAAAAACAGCAGACATTGCCTGTTAGTAATCAATCGTTTAGAGCCGAAGCTTTTTAAGAAGGCAGCCCCAGAGCTAAGACCGGCCCCGACGCAAATATTGTCTGCTCGCGAAATTTCAGGACTCGCTGCGATGCAGAAAGAATGTCCATTTTCTGATACGACATCGCCTCCGCTCTGCTCGCTAAAAGCGGGAGACGTCCCCCCCCCACACCGGCCTGGCAACAAGACGGTCCGCAATGATTTCAGCGCGCCTGCCGCCGAATGCGCTCGGTAATCAATCATTTGAGCTGGCCTGATTGCTGCAGGGAGACACTGCGCTTAGCTGCCGTTATCTGCAACAGGGGAGACAGATCTTGATAAAGTCTCAATTAGAAGCTTGCTTACTGATAACCTAAGTGCAAAATGTACCGCATTTGGATAGATGGATAGATAGATAGATAGATAGATAGATAGATAGATAGATAGATAGATAGATAGATAGATAGATAGATAGATAGATAGATAGATAGATAGATAGATAGATAGATAGATAGATAGATAGATAGATAGATAGATAGATAGATAGATAGATAGATAGATAGATAGATAGATAGATAGATAGATAAATAGATAAATAGATAGATAGATAGATAGATAGATAGATAGATAGATAGATAGATAGATAGATAGATAGATAGATAGATAGATAGATAGATAGATAGATAGATAGATAGATAGATAGATAGATAGATAGATAGATAGATAGATAGATAGATAGATAGATAGATAGATAGATAGATAGATAGATAGATAGATAGACAGATAGATAGATAGATAGATAGATAGACAGATAGACAGATAGACACGCAGACAGATAGACAGACAGACACACTGGACGCAGGCCAGCAATCAATCTTATTACTGCAGCATGCGCTGGGATGCTCACAGGCTGGCTGAAATCAGTCCATCGGATCAGAGTCGCGGCTGACCCGGACATCATGATTGCGGAATCCTCAAACCCTGACTCGGTTGCTCCCCTGAGCTTCTGTTGGGCAACTTGCTTGACAGGCACAGCCTCCCAGCGCCCTCATCAGCGCCAACTGAGCTCGCAGGCAGGTAGCTCGTAATTGCAGGGACGCTGAGCTCCGCCATCCACCATCGACCAATCGATCACCGGAGAAGGGCGACCGAATATGCGAAACCCAGACGCAAGCAAAACGGCGCCGTGTTTGAAACAGGCTCTCATTGCGTCAGTCAATAGATTGCATCAGTCGGCAGTAGGACAAGGCTATGGGGCTGTTTGACTATTGGCACACAGAGACACTGACGCAAGCAAGGCCTGCCCATCCGGTTTCTCAACTAAATAGCTAGCAATGTCAGATTGAGCAATTTCCGACGCCAATGTTTGTGGGGTGTATAATTACCCATTGTAAAATTGCAGGTTAAGCAGTGGACTCAAAAAGAGAGAGAGTTTAACGACAAAGTGTTGACCAAAAAATTTAACCCTTCGTATAGAAGCTCTATCGATCTCGGTCATTGAGCCTCCGGGTTTGCTGCTTAAACTGGCTCTGTATCGGATTACAAAGTCTTTAATTGCACTGATTAGAGTGGCGTCCTCATCTGAAATCAGGCTTCCTAAAGGCGCCGGTTTTCGAAGGCGCCACTTTCCAAAGGCGCCACTTGAAAGCGCCACTTTTCGAAGGCGACAATTTCCAAAGACGCCACTTTTCAAAGGCGCCACTTTCCAAAGGCACCACTTGAAAGCGTCACTTTTCGAAGGCGCCAATTTCCAAAGACCCCACTTTTCAAAGGCGCCACTTTCTGAAGGCGCCGTTTCTTAAAGAATGGTAGATTGATAGCTATCCAAAGGCGCCGCTTTCTAAACGCGCCGCTTCCTAAAGGCGTTCTTAAAGGCGCCGCTTCCTAAAGGCGCCGCTTCCTAAAGGCGCCGCTTCCTAAAGGCGCCGCTTCCTAAAGGCGCCGCTTCCTAAAGGCGCCGCTTCCTAAAGACGCCGCTTCCTAAAGGCGCCGCTTCCTAAAGACGCCCTATATACGTATATGTCAAAAAATATAATATTTGTCTTTCATTTTGAAAAGCTTCCTAATTGCAAAACAAATTTTAGGATTGCCGCAACGATGAAATGAATACAGAATAGTGTAACGAGTAACCTAAGCATATTCAATTCGTACTGCTGTTCAACTGGCATGAGTAGTAAAAGACGACTTGCCTATAAATTTATCCATAAAATGTTTTCTTTAGAATGCTAAGTCAAGTCCTGAATATTAGTTCGCTGTGTCATTCATTGCCCGCGGAGAAGAGCTGGGAGAACACTGGGAGAACTGCGAAAGCAATCATCTTCAAAAATCAGCCTTCTGTTTAAGGGACAGAAAATATGAAACAAAAAATTTGCCCCACTCACCAGGAGCTGCAGGGCAAGAGAGGCGGGTCACTTGAGCTGATAGTAGCGAAACCTGAGCGGCTACTTTTTCCTTCCCAGTCTCTCTTTCTCTTCATCTTTTTTGCGCCCTGCTTCTCTGTTCCTCTCTCTATCTTTTTTTCACGCTAATCTGCTTCCTAAATGATATTTCCACGTGTTTCCCATCGTCTGCATCAGTAACCAGTGCCTGACAATGGTAAGTAACGCCTCGCTCTGGATATAATCCCCATGGACTTCAGCCCCTCTCCTGCTGAGTGGGCAACTGCTACTCCGATGGAGGAACTGCTTGTAATTGCTTTCAGCAGGGTGGAATATACTCCAGGGTTTTCAGCGTTTAAACTTTATGAATCCTTGAGCTAGAAAATCATAGAACACCCCAAAAACCCAAAAACCCAGAAACCCAGAACCCCAGAACCCCAGAAAGCCAGAACCCCAGAACCCCAGAACCCCAGAACCCTAGAGCACATGAATCACAGAACCCCAGAACCCCAGAACCCCAGAACCACAGAACCCCAGAACCCCAGAACCCCAGAACCCCAGAACCCTAGAGCACATGAATCACAGAACCCCAGAACCCCAGAACCCCAGAACCCCAGAACCCTAGAGCACATGAATCACAGAACCCCAGAACCACAGAACCCCAGAACCCCAGAACCACAGAACCACAGAACCGCGGAACCACAGAACCCCAGAACCCCAGAACCCCAGAACCACAGAACCGCGGAACCACAGAACCCCAGAACCACAGAACCGCGGAACCACAGAACCCCAGAACCCCAGAACCACAGAACCCCAGAATCACAGAACCGCGGAACCACAGAACCCCAGAACCACAGAACCGCGGAACCACAGAACCCCAGACTCTAGAACCCCAGAACCCTAAAAAACATGACTTTAAAAGCCTCAGAGCCACAATAATCATAAGAACAAGAACCATAGAACCCTAGAATTCTAGAAACGCAACAACCGGAACCTTAAAGCAGTTTTACGTCACTTATTAAAATACCCTTCAACACAAGCATCGCTAATAATTTTTATTCACAGTCTATTGGAATATCAAACTTTTACTTCAGCCAGTCCATAAGGAAACGTAGCTTTTAGTCACGTGACGAATCGAGATACGCTACAGAGGCTTCAGTCGGCTCAGGTAATGCACTGGCTAGATGTGCAGCTCTTTCTGCAAATAGTGAAAATTTGAAGAAAAAAAACGCTAACCACAATTCCCTAACCCGCTGTATCCGCGGCTATGGGGCGAATGCACTATTATAAAGTGGCCTCATATTCATTGCAGAGTAGCATCCACCGGAATAGCCAAGCACCGGTTCTGGTTGGCAGGCCAAAGGCATTGCTTTTAACACACATGATATAGTCTAGTGCATGTATTGATCAGGCCAGCTCTCGACTCCATTTGTCTCTATGGTTACTGCTTTAGTGTTAGACCGGGGAGTAAGGAGAAACTGAGAGAAATAAATGAAGGTGAAGTTAGTGATTAGGGGCAACGGTATGACATCTTATATGCTAAAAATGGTTTGTTTGTTTGTACAAAATCGATTATCTCCCAAAAGGCTTGACCGATTTTCTTCGAACTTATAATATCTAGAAACGAGATCAATAGTGAGATTAAGCATGGGATTAACGGTGAGATTAAGCATGAGATTAACGGTGAGACTAAACATGAGATTAACGGTGAGATTAAGCATGAGATTAGCGGTGAGATTAAGTATGAGATTACGGTGAGATTAAGCATTAGGTTAACGGTGTGATTAAGCATGAGAAGAACGGTGAGATTAAGCATGAGATTAACGGTGAGATTAAGCATGAGATTAGCGGTGAGATTAAGCATGAGATTAATGGTGTGATTAAGCATGAGATTAGCGGTGAGATTAAGCATGAGATTAATGGTGTGATTAAGCATGAGATTAACGGTGTGATTAAGCATGAGATTAGTGGTGAGACTAAGCATGAGATTAACGGTGAGATTAGCAGTGAGACTAGAGATGAAATTAAAAGTGACATTCAAAATCAGACGGTGTAAGATGTGATTTGAAGAAAATATTTGTTTTCAAATTCCAATGATTTCCCAGATTGAGTCGGTTCAATCAAAAGAAATGTTCAAGTAGTTCCAGCCTGTATTGGAGGATTAGTTCTTGAATGTCTAGTCAAGTGTTTGTTGTCGAACAGTCAGTCAAACACGGATTCTGATGGAGGAGTAATAATGATTGAGGATTTCGAAAATTCAGGGAATTTTATGCTGGCTAGATTTTAGAGAAGGGGGATGAAAAGGCAGGTGGGATGGAAATCCGTGTTGTTAGGCAGGTAGAGAGATTGTGATGGAGAGGGATGAAGAGGGAAGAGTAGCAGAAGAGGGAAGAAGATAAGGAATAGGAAGGAGAGTGGGAGGGAGAAGGAGTGGGAGTTGGGGAGAGAGAGGACGGAGAATGGGAGGGAGAGGAAGAAGAAGAGAGAGAGGGAGAGGAAGGAGAGGAGAGGGAGAGGGAGAGGGAGAGGGAGAGGGAGAGGGAGAGGGAGAGAGAGAGGAAGAAGAGGGAGAGGGAGAGGGAGAGCGAGAGGGAGAGGGAGAGGGAGAGGGAGAGGGAGAGGAAGGAGAGGGAGAGGGAGAGCGAGAGCGAGAGGAAGGAGAGGGAGAAGGAGAGGAAGGAGAGAGAGAGAGAGAGAGGGAGAGGGAGAAGGAGAGGGAGAGGGAGCGAGAGGAAGCAGAGAAGTGCAGGAGAGTGAATAAACTCAGAGGCGGAGAAGCCGGTCGGCAGATGCACAGAAAGGGCCTCGGGTGCAGCACGTCACAAAAGTGAACAAAAACCTGGGAGGGCAGTCTAGTCAGGGGATCAGGGGGAAGATAAAATACCGGCGGCAGAGAACTTGCTAAAAATGAATCGCGAGCTGTCGTGCAGTGACAGATTTGACAAGCAGCACAAGCAAAGTGACAAACGTTGTCACGGGTGCTCGTATCTACCATGGATGAGCGAGTTTCATCTGGTTTATTAATGCAAATAAATGTCCCGGCAGATAAATGATAGAACAGGATTGACTCAATAATGCTTGGAATCTGCTTTACATTGCTGGATAGAGGCGCGTGGCCCAGAGAGGGATTTAAAACTAAGCAAAAAGATTTGCCTTTTTGCACAGCGCTGAATGAGGTATCGCCATAGACAGATTCAAGTGTAGTATAGCTGTCCGTGAAGCTATGGTTGATAAATATAATCAAATGGCTTTTTCCGACTGACATCTGGCTAGATAAGAATTTTATTTTAAAACTCAGAGGCCATCACTGAAGAACCAGTGATGTCTGAGTTTTCCCTTGGAGAACTGAGATTACTGACACACTTCTAGATAGGCTGACACTCTTATAGATAGGCTGACAACCTTCTATAGATGCTGACACACTTCTATAGATGTTGACACACTTCTAGATAAGCTGCCACCCTTCTAGATAGGCTGACACCCTTCTATTGATGCTGAAACACATTTATAGATGCTGACACACTTCTAGATAAGCTGCCACCCTTCTACATAGGCTGACACCCTTCTATTGATGCTGAAACACATTTATAGATGCTGACACACTTCTAGATAAGCTGACACCCTTCTAGATAAGCTGACACACTTTTAGATAAGCTGACACCCTTCTATTGATGCTGACACCCTTCTATTGATGCTGACACCCTTCTAGATAAGCTGACACACTTCTAGATAAGCTGACACCCTTCTATTGATGCTGACACCCTTCTATTGATGCTGACACACATTTATAGATGCTGACACACTTCTAGATAAGCTGACACCCTTCTATTGATGCTGAATCACATTTATAGATGCTGACACACATTTATAGATGCTGACACACATTTATAGATGCTGACACACATTTATAGATGCTGACACCCTTCTATTGATGCTGACACCCTTCTATAGATGCTAGCATAATTTTAGAGAAGCCTGACACATCATAGAGATGCTGATATTCTTCTAAAAGTTCTAACACCTAGAGATGCTGAGATGCTGACAACCCTCCAGAAAGCTTATAGATGCGCGAAAACATTTCCAAATGTTCTGACACCATTCTAGAGATGCTAGTCTGGTGCATTCTACAAAACCCTGACACCCAATAAAGATGCTAAAGCCTTTTACCGAGATTCCCAGCACCCTGTAGATATGCTGACAGCCTTAAAAAAACACTGACACTGGAGACATTTTAAAAATTTGCTCAATCTTTTCTAGTCGCTGACACTCTTCAAACGATGCCGAGACCCTCTAAAAGATGCCCAGACATATGAAGATGCTAAGAGCCTCATTCTTACACAAAAAGTTAGTAGTAAGTTCGCACGCAGTCTAATTGTAGGAGGATAAAAATCCCATTATTCGGTCTCTTGAATAGAGCTCAAATTTTGCAGAGCCGAAGCGTCAAACGACCGACGCCGCTGCCTAGCGTTGGGGTCCACCGGCGCCGGCATCGTGTCGATGGCGAGGCGACGCACCGAGTCCGACAGCTTGCGCCGACTACAGGGCGAAGCGGCGGCGTCGCTATCGGCGACCCCGACTCCGCTGCCACCGCCGCCGCCGCAGCCGCCTGCGGCAGTCGATCCACCTGCTGATGGCTCTTCGTGCACCGAGGGCAGCGAGCGGGAGCGTCGGGATCGAGACGACGTAGACGAATTGGGCGACAGTTGGCGGCGAACTTGGACGGTGTCGCCAGCGACTGCCGGCGGCGCGGCTCCGGCGATGTCGGGCGGCGAAATGATCGTCACCTTGCCGCTCTCCTCAGCCGGCGGCTCCAGCTGGATGCGAATCTGCGGCTCCATCGCTCCGGGCGGGAGTAATCACCCGGGTGCAGGGAGTTTGGATTTCCAAGCACAATATAGCACTGGTTAGCTCAGTCGCCTGAGCGATAGTGGGCTTTAGCAACGGGAACGCTATATAGAGATTGGTAGCCTGGAGTTAAGCTATAGGCTAGGGCCAGGCCAATATTGTGACCTCTTTCTCTCTCTATCTGTATGACTCGCGCGATTCCTCGCAATAATCCACGACGAGAGAGCGGAGCGGGGGGGGCAGAGAGAGCAAGGCTAGAGGAAAAAGGAACGATCATCCGCGTGCTAGGCCTCCGCCTTCATCCTTCCAGCTCAAACTCAAGGCTACCAAACACACGCCAGATCCCCAGTAACCTCTGTGTCTCTCTGCCTGCCTCTCCCAGCCCCTCAGGCTTATGTGCGCCTCGATTCTGATTTGCCATGATGCGGCCCCAGCCCGCTCTGCGCAGCGTCCTGCTAGTCCTGGCCTCGATTCTCAGGCCATTGATCCGAGAAGCATGTTCTTCTACTCTTATCAATTGGGGCTCTCTCTCTCTCTCTCCCTTCCTGTCTATGGAACCCTTCGCCCCAGCGCTGCTGATGTTTGGTTCAAAATTAAAGTTCTGCCCGACCTTTTCTGGGGGGGGGAGGTGCAGAAGTTAATGACCTGGGATAAGTTGATTAATTAAACTCGGAAGGATACTGGAATTATCATTGAATTATTCTGGAAGGATAGGCAACTGACAGTGGAATGATAGGGAACTGACAGTGGAAGGATAGGGAAATGACAGCGGAAGGACACGGAAATGACAGCGGAAGGATGGAAGAGTGACAGCGGAAGGATGGAAGAATGACAGCGGAAGGATGGAAGAGTGACAGCGGAAGGATGGAAGAGTGACAGCGGAAGGATGGAAGAATGACAGCGGAAGGATGGAAGAGTGACATCGGAAGGATGGAAGAGTGACAGCGGAAGGATGGAAGAGTGACATCGGAAGGATGGAAGAGTGACAGCGGAAGGATCGGGAAATGACAGCGGAAGGATCGGGAAATGACAGCGGAAGGATGGAAGAGTGACATCGGAAGGATGGAAGAGTGACAGCGGAAGGATGGAAGAGTGACAGCGGAAGGATGGAAGAGTGACAGCGGAAGGATCGGGAAATGACATCGGAAGGATGGAAGAGTGACAGCGGAATGATCGGGAAATGACATCGGAAGGATGGAAGAGTGACAGCGGAAGGATGGAAGAGTGACATCGGAAGGATGGAAGAGTGACAGCGGAAGGATGGAAGAGTGACATCGGAAGGATGGAAGAGTGACAGCGGAAGGATGGAAGAGTGACATCTGAAGGATGGAAGAGTGACAGCGGAAGGATCGGGAAATGACAGCGGAAGGATGGAAGAGTGACAGCGGAAGGATGGAAGAGTGACATCGGAAGGAAGGAAGAGTGACAGCGGAAGGATGGAAGAGTGACAGCGGAAGGATGGAAGAGTGACAGCGGAAGGATGGAAGAATGACAGCGGAAGGATGGAAGAGTGACATCGGAAGGATCGGGAAATGACAGGGTGACCCCGAAAGGCAGAGACAGGATTGATTTTATGGCAAAAAGGGGTTACTGTAAAGATTGATGAGAACAATAATACAGAAACGACTGTTTGAATTTCTAGAGAACGATATCCGACATTGTCTAGCTTTAATAAAACGCTAATTAAATCAGGTATTATAACTCCATCACCGATTACAAATGACTAAACATAGCTAAGATTGAGATAGACAGTCCGCCCTCAGCGCAGCTCTGCAGTGCTGTAGGGATCCAATACTCGTATGTGGTCAGAGAAGAGGTCGCAATTAGTAAATCTATATAGCTGATGTCAGCGAGATTGGAGGCTTGGGAGCAGGGGGAGAGAGAGGCTGCGTGCTCTGATCCTGGGCACCGCATTTACATACAGTACATCTACTAGGCTTTATCCAAATCGACCGTGCGGGCTAAAGGGGGGGATGCTAAAGCACAGCACACAGATCGCTTATATTGGACTAACTGATTAATGGCCGATCCCCATCTCTCTTCATCAACTCTCTGTCTCTTCTCGTGGTTGCTGATAAGAGCAGACAATTTATCGATGATAGAGAGAAATCAGAAATGACTGAACTGCACGTTTAAGCAGGCTTTACATATTATAGCTATAGCTTATCACTCATAATAACTTATATACCGGGTATCTTTAGTGTCATAGCGGACGTCATGACACGTCAATTCTAATTTTGACACCCTGCATTTCCCATGTAGTAGTTAAAGTTCCGTATTATTTGTAAAATTCATATTTCAGTTGAATTATCAATAGTTTCTGCCGCTGCAAGGACCGACCCAATTAAAATTACTTTTCAGCTAATGAAATAATAATAAAACCGGAGCACTTGTTCAAACAACATTACGGATATTAAAGTCTAAAAAATCAACTTCTGTGGCGTTATATAATACTCCTGAATATAGGGAATGCATTTGACTGAAATTTGAAGTAAATTCATAATATAAATATATATATATATAACTATACATAGGAATTAGTTTGCCGAGATTAAAGCAATGAACAATCACACCATTAGTCAGCTGTTGCTGTGTTTGCGCGTGCTAAGTTATTGGAGAAAAACGCTTTATTGACCGTATAGTATTAATTAAAAATCATTGAAATCGAAATCTTTCAACGTTAATTTGACGTGCAAACTCAAATTCAAAGCCGGTGGAGATGATCGATCTCAAAATCTCAGGGTATCGATCTCGAAACCTCAGTGTATCGATCTCAAAATCTCAGGTTATCGATCTCAAAATCTCAGGTTATCGATCTCAAAATCTCAGGGTATAGATTTTAAAATCTCACCCCAATGAGGCTATAAATATCAAAATCTCACCACAATAAAGCTATGGATACCAAAATCTCACCCCAATAAGGCTATAGATACCGAAATCTCACCCCAATAGGGCTATAGATACCAAAATCTCACCCCAATAAGGCTATAGATCTCAAAATCTCACCCCAAAAAGGCTATAGATACCAAAATCTCACCCCAATAGGGCTATAGATATCAAAATCTCACCCCAATAAGGCTATAGATCTCAAAATCTCACCCCAATAAGGCTATAGATCTCAAAATCTCACCCAATAAGGCTATCGATCTCAAAATCTCACCCAATAAGGCTATCGATCTCAAAATCTCACCCAATAAGGCTATCGATCTCAAAATCTCACCCAATAAGGCTATAGATCTCAAAATCTCACCCAATAAGGCTATCGATCTCAAAATCTCACCCAATAAGGCTATCGATCTCAAAATCTCACCTCAGTAAAATTTTCGACCTCAATATCTCAATCACCGATGTAAGCTATAGACTTCAAAATCGTGCCTAATGCAATCTTATCGAACAATGTCAATTGTGATCAACTCTATAAATAAACTGCCTCGATTAAACAACAGAAATCAGGGCACTGGAGGAGCGAAATTCGAAATCAATGGCGGCATGCAAAAGTGCATAGCTGTATTATACAGAAATACAATGTGTGGTTGTCCAGTGACCAAGGAATAAAACAATTCTACATCGAAATGACTTTGTAAATAAAGCTTAAATACGTCAAATCGAGATACATGTAAAGATACGCAGCTGTACATCGTCGCGCGTAAAATATTAGTAATACGGAAAAACTAATGGCAAAAGACCGAAAAACACTGATATTCGAATCACAGCATTGAAATTGTGCGCTGCACCGTTTAAGCATTGGTCTGTAGCATCTGTGTAGCTATATACTACTATTAGTAAAATTGCGAGATCGCACGGAATGTTAGAAACGAATTGAAAATATTATTGTACGCTCGTACCAGAAAAGCTCAATGAACTACTTATATTAGCATAACTTAATGACGCATTGCCAATAGGCCTTTTAGTACAAGCTACAATAATATGTAATCACATAATATCTATTAACTTCCTTATCAGAAACATTACAATGAAAGCAGGTATTACCTAAGGGTTTCCCAATGTACATCATGGCAGGGATTCCCCGGCCACAGATTTCACCAATGTACATTGTAGCGGGGATTCCCCATGGATTTCCCCAATGTACAGCATGGCAGGGATTCCCCGGCCACGGATTTCACCAATTTACATCATAGCAGGGATTCCCCACGGGATTTCTTCATGAGAAATTCATGAAAATTGTGGCTTAAAATTTAACACAAAAGTAGACAGATGCATGTAGCACTACAGTAAAAATCTACCGCCTCAAGAGACAGCGACAGCAAAATCTCACTTATAGAGAGACACCGACTCGAAAATCTCACATGCGGAGTGACCAAAAACAAAGAAGCTTAAACAAGAAAGTTTACACTATATAGCCTAACAAAATTTGCACACCAAAAGTTTACTCGGAAATATTGGATTTGAATTCAAAACCGCAGTACCCCCCTACAGGCTGGTCTCGTACACCAGATTGGCGGCCGACAGGAACACCGCGCGTCGACCTTTGCGACGTTGACGCCGCTGTCGTTTACGACGCCGGCCGTACGGCCACAGCGTCGCCCCGGCCGCTTCCTCGCCGTCGACCTCGCCGCCGACCTCCTCCGGTCCGGGAATCGGCATTGAGCGAGCCCGACGCTGCTTATCAAGCTGCCGAGCTCCCTGGGCACGCCGATCTGCCTCCGTCTGTCCGTAGTAATAGGACTGCTGCTGATAGTAGCTGTACTCCTCCTCGTAATCGTCCGACTCATTCAAATCCTCGCCGTCGTCAGCTTCGCCCTCGTCCGTATCCTCGGTATTGTAACGTACGTAGCTTCTTGATCGTTTAGGGGACGGCGTTTCGTGCCGGCGTCGGATGGACAGAGCCAGCGCCAGGTAGGACGGTTCGCGCAGCAGAGACAGCGCGGACGAGCTGTGCCGGTAGTAGGAGCCGCCGCCAAGCCGGTGTCGGCGTCGACGAATCCGGCGTCGATGACGCGGCTGCTGTTTGACGTCGACGATGCCCTTGGACAGATAAGCCCGACGGTTGAGCTCGTCCATTGACGCAGAGGCAGCTGGATTGACGCCTGTCGGACCAGCGGCGGCGACAGGTGTCACACTGAGATACGGATTTGATCGGGCCGCGACCACTGGCTGGTTCGGCAGTTCGCGCCGATTCAAACAGGCTAGCAGGAAGTCGATAGCGCCGGCACCGAACGGATCGGCTGGCAGCGGCTGCGGCAGCGACTTGGAGGCCGCCGCTGCTGGTGTTACCGTAGCCGCCGCACCCTGACGCTCTATCGGCTTGTCGGAGCTTGCCTCAACGGATCGAGCATCTGACAGTTCGCTGTCACCGATGGATGCCATGTCATTTTCTTCCGATTCTAATGAAACAAAATAGGAGCGGTTACATAGGTTCGGTTCTAATTTAATATAGCTTTCAAATTTTAGCTCACCATCTGACGAAGCCGACAGAGGATTGTTGACAATGCCAGCGAAGCCCGTCGGCGACGGAAGCGAAGGCGACGGCGTTGGCGAACTAGCAGGAGTGAGTGATGACAGAGGCGTGACGGCTGCGCCAACGGCTGAAGACCTAGTGTCGTCTTCGACGCCTGTATTCTCTTCGCCGTCGGAAGTTCGCAAATAAAATTCGCCCGTCTCCTGGCGCGAATAGACTGGCGTCTGTTGCTGATTACTTTCGGGTTTCGAGTCATCCTGTGTTACCGGCCATGACGAAGACAGCGTTGACGATGGTGACTTCGGTGAGGATGGAGATGGCGTTGGTAAAGTCGACGAGCGTTCAACAGACGGCGACGACGACGGCGATGATGTTTTGCTAAGCTTCTTTTGTGACTGCCTTCGCCGGCTGAATTTAGAGCGTCGAGGCTGGGGCGTGGGACTGGTAGCTGCGGCAGCTGCTGGCGATGGGGTAGCAATTGGTAGCACACTTGGCTCCATGTGACTACAAAGCCGCAGTGGTCTTTTTGGTGCAAAAGATAGCGCCTCAACGGAAGCAATATCTGCTGTGCAGTTGACTGATCCAACATGACTGTTCCTGATGTTCTGCTTAAGTGCCGAGGTGGACGTAGCAAACGCTATTAACTCCGGCTGTTTTAGACTGTCATTCATAGCACAGGCGCTGTTGCAGGGAGATCTATGCAGAGACGGCTGCTGACACTGCAGCTGCAAGCTATTGCTGCTTTCGATCGCGATATCACTGTGCGATTGAAGCATAAGACTGGCGAATTGCGAAAAACTTAATGCTTCAATGTTGTCTTCGATCGGTACAATAGAGTTCATTTGATGTTCGGGCTTTTGCTGATCAGCTTTCTTACCATCATCTTCAACTAGTGGCGATGTCGGTGATACTGAGCCTGTTGTCTTCTTAGATCTAAAGGAGGACTTGATCGCCTTTTTGCTCGGCCTCTCAGCGGCTAGATTCTGGTCTCCCTGAGATTTTGTTGAATTGCAAGACTCCTCAATGGAGGGTGTGGCGCTTGCTTTTAACTCATTAGATCCGGGCACCGAAACTAACTTTTGCACCTGTTCAGTGCTCTTAACATCTGAATTGTTGCCAGGTGTGCTTTTCTTAACGCGAATTCTGTTACTAAAGCTTCGAGACTTGCCGGTAGATGATGGCGAACCGCAAAATTTGGGCTCCTCTTTTTGTGTTTGTTGAAAGCTATCATCAAATGTCTTAGTGGCTGCAGCAGCTGAATTTAATTGGCTTGATTTAGGGACTGGAACCGATTTCTGCTCAGTGCCCGCAGCAACTGTCTTGTTGCTAGTGGAATGACTGGTTACAAAGCGGCCTGCTTGAAGTGTTGCAGAAAGCGTCATTGAAAAGCTCTCTTCCAAGCATTGCAGCGAGTCGTCAGCGGATGCCCTGGGCTTTTGCTCTTTCGATACTGGTTGTGAAGTAACAGACTTCTGTAAATGCTCAGCAGCCCTAGCTTCCTCCGGCTTGTTGCTAGGTGTAGTTTTCTTGATTCGATTTCTACCACTAAAGCTACGAGACTTGTTAGATGGTTTTTTCTGAGTTTCTTTCCCTAATGACTTGCTCGCAGGAGCTGTATCAGCGTCACTTGTCTTCGTTAAATTGCTGCTTTGACTTTTTTCGGGGTACTAACGCTTGAACCGCGTCCCAATTGAAAAGTGGCACTAGATGCCTTCGAAAAACTTTCATCTTCCACGTATTCGGTACCGGAGCCGGCGTCTGACTGCGAGCCAACACTTGAGCAGGCCAGCTCCATGTCTTCTAGCCTGACTAGCGGAGCAGACGGCTTAATAAGAACTGTTGGCTCTTTTGACAAATCAGAATGACGTCCAACAATAGCAATAGACTCCGAAGGCTGTAGAGTTTTGGGCTGATTTGACAACGGCAGCTCCTCGGAAATCGTAGTGAGAGGCGTCGAAATTAGTGACTGACCGAGCGCTACCTGCCGTGGAATTTCACCGTAGGCGCTCGCCTCTTCATCCGTTTCGGAATCGCTGTCTGTCTGAGAGGACGAACTTGAACTAATGGCATTAGGCTGCTCGGCAGTGTTTGTGCGGATCGATGATAGCAAGTCAGGAGGGTTAAACTGCTTGTCATTGCCGCCCGACTCTTCGCATGCTTCAGCACTAATTTCAGCCGCTGGTATCCGAAGCATCCGATCCTCTTGTCCCCGGTGCTTAGTGACTGCGAATGTAGATGTAGAGCCAATTTTTGATACAGCTTTAACCGGAAATGTTGAGCTGCAACCAAACTGGCCTTCGTCAGCTTCGTTTTCATCCTTTATTGTGGCATTTAAAACCTGAGTACCCGCAATAAAATTTTCCTGGCCCTTGAACTTTGGGTCCGTTGGTCGAACCCGAACAGATGTTGGCAAGCTGGGGCTGAGCAGTTTTAGCTCATCTGATTTTCTAATTTTATCCATCTCATTTTCTACGCAGACGGTTGACGGAATATGCAAAGTAAGGTCTTCTTGACCCCTTAGCTCCTGACTTGCAGTTGCTGCTGATAAAGAAATGCTTTCGTTGGGAGCGGCTGGACAAACAAGCACAGATTCAGACAAGCTGGGACTAAACTGAGTCTCTTCTGTCGCTTCTGAGTTTTCTACGATTGAAATTTCAATCCCACTGGCAGTACCTGACGTGTGTTGAATTTGAATCAGATCTTCTTGGCCCCGATGGTCGGCAACTGAAGTTGTAGAGGCGGACTTTTTATTTACAGGAGACGATAAAATAGGTTTCTTTGTGGGTATCATGTGATGAATATTAGTTGCTTGAGTGCTGCCTTTAGCCGCGGAACTTTTTTCTTCACTAATTTCAGTATCCTCTAATGCTAATGGCGCCAAATTCTCCTGTTTACTAGGCTCAGGCGTCTTTGGAGTCATGCTAGGTTCAAGCTGCTCTCTCTTAACGGAAGATGCATTTTCGACAGAAGACAATTCCTTTGCTGCAAAGCTATCGCCAATGTTAGCGGATAGAATCTGTGTCAAATCGTCCTGTGCTCGGTGTTCACCTTTGCTGACAGACGCTGCACTTTCGTTAGCGGCAGTCGGACCAGCAAGGGTAGATGGTATTATGTTTGGACGGCTGCGATATGTTTGAGCCGATTTCAGGCTGCTTTTAATCATCATAGCCTCATGTTCGATGGCTGATAGATCACTTCTACTACTGTGAGTAATCTCGTCAACTATTTCTTTACTCTCCAAATCTTGGTTTCGTTGGTAAACAAATCTTTCCTGAGAATCAGATTCAACATCAAGGCAAAACTGCCCAGGAGCCGGCTGCATCTCATGCTGCTTGATGTACGCCTCGTGAACCTGGGCTGTCTGCGCCACCGCGCCGGTGTCCTGCAGTTCCTGATATGAGCGACGCTCTTCAGCTGTCCTCGAACCGTACCTCGGTGCAGCACTCTCAAATTTCTTGGCTCGCTGGCGGACTATAGCGCCATAGTCCTTGTTAGCGGGACCATCAACTTGTTCAATAGCTGGCGCAGCAGCAGGAGCAAGTTCGCCAGAGTCGGGAAGTGACAAGGATGGTCGGCGAGCATATACTGACGCTGTAAACGCTTGGTCTACACTCGTGTCCACGGTGTCCTTGGTATGTTCAGTGGTTTTTTTCACTAGCCGTTTCGAAACTGTCCATGCTGAGCACCTCCGCCGAGATAAGCGCTGAAGCTGCTTCTGCTGTTGCTGCTGTGAGTTGTTCTGCTGCTCTTGAATCTTTTCTCGATTCTGATGATGAGGCTCATCAACCATAGCAGAGAATGTAGACGTCGGAGGCAGTGAGAACTCTTGCGTCTGGCATCGATTAATCGATTCCTCATCGTCGCCATTCTCTTCAGCGTCGCTAACTAATTGGCTCTCGTCGCTGAGAACCTCAAGATAGACGCGATCAGACATGGAAAGTTTCCGGGAGACCCGGCTTACTGAGCTGTAAACAGAAGAGTGGGAATCGTAGCCAAGACTGGAGCTCGAAGCGTTAGACAACTGGCAAGTGTTTGCGGAAGTTTTTTCGGCCGCCACCTTTGCCGCCAAATTTGAGTCTGACTCAGCCACATGGGACCGCTCTGACGAAGCGAGCATCCGGCGTCGAGATCGAGTCTCGGTGACAGCCAGGTGATCCATTGAGGCTGACATGACCCGGGCTCGGTCGCCAACTCTGCCAACAGAAAACTCGCCGATTTCAACTGCGCTTGGGCGATTGTCTGGCCGAATAGAATCACAGGAGCCGCAGCGGTACGAAGCATCAATGTCAGCTAGGATTCGCCTCACCAATGCTTCTCTATCGACCGGATCAACCACTTCGCCGTCTTCATCAACGTTTCTGGCTTTGTCTCCATCGTACATCGATTGGTACTCGAATGGATGCGGCAGGCTAATCTCCGAGGCAAGAGTTGTTGTCAACAACATTTGGGTCGGCTTGAGCCTCAGCGGCGGCTGATGAATTCGGCTCTACAACTGTCTCCTCTTGGTGCGCTGGGCCCGACCGGTGACAACGAGCAGCATCATGCACAGCTGGTCGTCATAGTAACCATCGCTAGAGAGCATCAAGCTGGCCCAACGGTTTTCTCTAGCTAACTCAGACACACTAATGTCATCGCCGATCTTGGTTTTGAGCCCACCAGATGGAGCAGCTTGTGCCAGAGTAACGATTACCTCCACTTCCGGATCGGTGCTGTGATACACCTCGCGATGAGTCACAGCTACAATTGACGCGTCCGGTAGTTGGAAGCTCGACCGATAGGTGTGCTCAACGCGTCGGCGGACGATACCTAGGAGGAAATTTCCTCCTGACGGAGAACTTTAGCTCCGGATTCGCGCCTACAACGCATGATGGCGTCCTTGAGTAGCATGCCACTTTTACTGCCTGACCCGACGCCGCTTAAGCCCGGATATCTGTCCAAATCTAGGCTGGACTCGAGTTCGATGGTCTCCGAGCGTACAACCGATTTAGCTTGATTTGGCGTGGCCTCCGGGTCGATGCCACTGGCTATGTCGCTGAAGGTCAAATAGCGTTTCTGGTCGTCCATGACGTCGCCACCGTTGCTGCAGGTTGACGGCGCGGCATCGCAGGTTCGACTTGTTGCTGCTGGTCTGAAATGAATTCCAATCGATCGGAATAAAAGCTGGTAAATTGTCTCTAATATACTATTACAAGTCGGCAGTTACGGTTATTCATTTAAATTTAAAGGCTCATTACTTCGTTTCAGAGCTGGCGTTTTATTCGGCAAATCCTAAACTATGTCAACGGCAAGCCCAAGAG
>NIVC01000815.1:222500-236079 GCA_002269645.1 Macrostomum lignano | reverse complement strand
CATCCAGTCAACAACAGTCCATCAAGTCAGCAACCAATCATCCAGTCAGCAACAATCCAGTCAGCAACAATCCAGTCAGCAACAATCCAGTCACAACCATACATCCAGTCAGCAACCATCCAGTCAGCAACCGTCCATCCAGTCAGCAACAATCCAGTCAGCAACAATCCAGTCAGCAACCGTCCATCCAGTCAGCAACTATCCAGTCAGCAACCATCCATCCAGTCAGCAACCGTCCAGTCAGCAACCATCCAGTCAGCAATCATCCATCCAGTCAGCAACCATCCAGTCAACAACCGTCCATCCAGTCAGCAACCATCCAGTCAACAACCATCCAGTCAGCGACCATCCAGTCAGCAACCATCCAGTCAGCAACCATCCAGTCAGCAACCATCCAGTCAGCAAACATCCATCCAGTCAGCAACCATCCAGTCAACAACAGTCCATCCAGTCAGCAACCATCCATCCAGTCAGCAACAATCCAGTCACAACCATACATCCAGTCAGCAACCATCCAGTCAGCAACCGTCCATCCAGTCAGCAACAATCCAGTCAGCAACAATCCAGTCACAACCATACATCCAGTCAGCAACCATCCAGTCAGCAACCGTCCATCCAGTCAGCAACAATCCAGTCAGGAACAATCCAGTCAGCAACCATCCAGTCAGCAACCATCCAGTCAGCAACCGTCCATCCAGTCAGCAACAATCCAGTCACAACCATCCGTCCAGTCAGCAACCATCCAGTCAGCAAACATCCATCCAGTCGGAAACCATCCAGGCAGCAACCATCTAGTCAGCAACCATCCATCGAGTCAGCAACCGTCCAGTCAGCAACCATCCAGTCAGCAGCCATCCTGTCAGCAGCCATCCAGTCAGCAAACATCCATCCAGTCAGCAACCATCCATCCAGTCAGCACCCATCCAGTCAACAACCATCCAGTCAGCGACCATCCAGTCAGCAACCATCCAGTCAGCAACCATCCAGTCAGCAAACATCCATCCAGTCAGCAACCATCCAGTCAACAACAGTCCATCCAGTCAGCAACAATCCAGTCAGCAACAATCCAGTCACAACCATACATCCAGTCAGCAACCATCCAGTCAGCAGCCATCTAGTCAGCAGCCATCGAGTCAGCAGCCATCCAGTGAGCAACCGTCCATCCAGTTAGCAACCATCCAGTCAGCAACCATCCGTCCAGTCAGCAACCATCCAGTCAGCAGCCATCCTGTCAGCAGCCATCCAGTCAGCAGCCATCCAGTCAGCAACCGTCCATCCAGTCAGCACCCATCCAGTCAACAACCATCCAGTCAGCGACCATCCAGTCAGCAACCATCCAGTCAGCAACCATCCAGTCAGCAAACATCCATCCAGTCAGCAACCATCCAGTCAACAACAGTCCATCAAGTCAGCAACCAATCATCCAGTCAGCAACAATCCAGTCAGCAACAATCCAGTCAGCAACAATCCAGTCAGCAACAATCCAGTCACAACCATACATCCAGTCAGCAACCATCCAGTCAGCAACCGTCCATCCAGTCAGCAACAATCCAGTCAGCAACAATCCAGTCAGCAACCGTCCATCCAGTCAGCAACTATCCAGTCAGCAACCATCCATCCAGTCAGCAACCGTCCAGTCAGCAACCATCCAGTCAGCAATCATCCATCCAGTCAGCAACCATCCAGTCAACAACCGTCCATCCAGTCAGCAACCATCCAGTCAACAACCATCCAGTCAGCGACCATCCAGTCAGCAACCATCCAGTCAGCAACCATCCAGTCAGCAACCATCCAGTCAGCAAACATCCATCCAGTCAGCAACCATCCAGTCAACAACAGTCCATCCAGTCAGCAACCATCCATCCAGTCAGCAACAATCCAGTCACAACCATACATCCAGTCAGCAACCATCCAGTCAGCAACCGTCCATCCAGTCAGCAACAATCCAGTCAGCAACAATCCAGTCACAACCATACATCCAGTCAGCAACCATCCAGTCAGCAACCGTCCGTCCAGTCAGCAACAATCCAGTCAGGAACAATCCAGTCAGCAACCATCCAGTCAGCAACCATCCAGTCAGCAACCATCCAGTCAGCAACCGTCCATCCAGTCAGCAACAATCCAGTCACAACCATCCGTCCAGTCAGCAACCATCCAGTCAGCAAACATCCATCCAGTCGGAAACCATCCAGGCAGCAACCATCTAGTCAGCAACCATCCATCGAGTCAGCAACCGTCCAGTCAGCAACCATCCAGTCAGCAGCCATCCTGTCAGCAGCCATCCAGTCAGCAAACATCCATCCAGTCAGCAACCATCCATCCAGTCAGCACCCATCCAGTCAACAACCATCCAGTCAGCGACCATCCAGTCAGCAACCATCCAGTCAGCAACCATCCAGTCAGCAAACATCCATCCAGTCAGCAACCATCCAGTCAACAACAGTCCATCCAGTCAGCAACAATCCAGTCAGCAACAATCCAGTCACAACCATACATCCAGTCAGCAACCATCCAGTCAGCAGCCATCTAGTCAGCAGCCATCGAGTCAGCAGCCATCCAGTGAGCAACCGTCCATCCAGTTAGCAACCATCCAGTCAGCAACAATCCAGTCACAACCATACGTCCAGTCAGCAACCATCCAGTCAGCAACCATCCGTCCAGTCAGCAACCATTCCAGTCAGCAACAATCCAGTCACAACCATACGTCCAGTCAGCAACCATCCAGTCAGCAACCGTCCATCCAGTCAGCAACCATCCAGTCAGCAACAATCCAGTCACAACCATACGTCCAGTCAACAACCATCCAATTATTTACGATAAATTGCGTAATTTGCGTTGCAGTGGCTGCTGAATTCTCATAAGCAAAGCACTTAAAAAGCTAATGTCTGCTCGAGTTACAATTTAAATATTCTTTCCAAAAACGAACACTCTATTGAGTGGGTACTGCGCGCATGTTTGCCGTTTGGCGGTTTTGATACAAATTTGCGAAACTATTATTGCGCGCAGCACCGCCCACAAAATGTGCAGTGAAAGTCCCTAAAAGTGTGAGTAGCATTGATTAACCTTTCACAGTGTAAAAAAATTTACAGTGTAAAAAATGGTGTAAAGTTTCCATAAAAATATGTTTTTAATTCTCATTGCACTGTGTGAGGTTAGTTAAATGCTCGACGCTTTTTGTTTTAGACACGGCAGTATTTTTCTCATATAATAGTTTACATATTTATTGATTAATTCGTTTTTTCGGAGTTTTGAAAGCTGCTGTGCCTAATTATGGATTTAGCTAAATGATCAGGCTACCTAATGTTGGGTAACTTGTATCAAATGGCAAAGCATTTCACTGCAAAGTCGCATCCGGTGGTTTCACGTACCTGTGGGCGTTAAACTGTACATTTGAAATGCTGAATTTCTAGGAAAATCTCATTTCAAATTACAGTGAACAGAATCGGAGCGGCGAAAATTTTTTTAACTAATTTCGTTGTTAATTGCAAGATTATTTTTCGTAAGTCCAAATGTCCAAGATATTTATTATGAGTATTATTTCTTGGACCTTAGTATATGATGTTAATTCATGTGTCTCAGTTTGATTTTTTGAGTCTATTTAATAGAACTTTGTGATTAAAAAATTAATGAATGGTAAATTATAATTAATTAGTCACATAGGACATATGTAACTAAAATACGTAGCATCTAAGTAGTTTACAATAGTTTAACATTTTTAGGGTTTTATGTGTTGCAAAACTGTACTCAAAGAAATCAAAAATAATTTCGAAATATTGAGCAATTAATGCACTTCGACCTGCTAAGGTGGCACACCTTCAATCTAGTTATGAAAAAAAATTTTCTCAGCACATTGTTAGGTTTTTTGGATGTTTTTTTATGTATTTAGATGAATTTTTGCTATTGATCACCCAATACGAGCGTATGTTAGTCAGAACAAACAGAATTTGATTTATGTAGATAAAATCGACTATTTTTCTCTTAAAAACAGTCGTTTTTTGTTGTTTTCACTCAAAAAATTTTTTAACTGATTTAAAATTTGTATTGTAAGTTACAAGTAAACATAATGAGTCAAAACAAGAGGTAGTAGAAACTGAAAAGAAAATAAGAGTAACGAATAATAAAAAAGTTGCATGATTTGATCAGTCAAGAAATAGTATTAAAACAATTTTGCATCTGATTTATTATCAATGAAATTATCTGTCTGAAGCACAAAAATTAATTTCTTTGAAACATTAAATTCATTCTCATATGTGCTGCACTTCATTAAAGATATACATGTAGCAACTTAAACATTCAGTTGATACTTTGCACCTTTGGATGCATATAGCTACTAACAAAAAAAAAGATAAAAGAAAAAACTTAATTGCCATTGATGCTGGCAATGTAATATTAAATATGGTACAGAAAGATGGAATCTCTACAGAGTGCTGCCACACGAATTTGTGAAGTGTTTAACAGATTAGTCATGGCAGTCCCATAACAGACATACTATATTTTATATTTACTCTTCGATTGACAATTACGCTTTAGATATGTTTTAGATGATGATTTTCCATTGGGACTGACTCTATATATACCGAGGCCGGACACAGTTAAGTGCGGCTGACAGCACTGAAGCGGCGATAAACAGAGAATGCGATGAGCTGTGGCCTGTGGAGACAGCCATCTGATGTACGAGCATCAGTAGAAGGGAAAGAAATCCAATAGTGTCTTGCTATTGGTTTGTTACATGTACAGCGAACATCTACTTTTATTCTAATGTGATCGATTTAATTCTACTGACCCAATTGGCTAAAGCACTGTAAACTGCACACATCTCGGACGGATATGTAATGCCATTTGCTGCACTTTTACCTGTTTCTCTGCCAGAACACCAGCATCATTGTATGTGCCACAATGCTAAGATGTGCAGCGGTCCTTTGGATGTGGTTAGTTCTGCAGGCATCGACGTAATTTATCAAATGAGACGAATTGTATACCGAGCATGACAGCTAGTGCAGGGCCAGAATTGATTACAGAGGTTCGCCAGAGCAATTGCAGTGATCCATGTGGCTGCCAAGTCAGACGTCTGTAATAGGCCAACTTACCAAGACCAAAGTATTTAATTTAAATTTATGGCTCTGTTCTTTTAGTAGTTATGCAGCCTAATTACATAAGAAAATAGTATTGTAAAATAGTAAAATAGTATTAAAGCTATGTTGCAGAATATAAATGCTTGCTGAATTCTTTTTCAAAAAAACGCAAGTCTGTTCGAAAAAAAGATACATGTATTTTAGGTTTTAAAAGAAATGGCTTCCTAGCTCATTTACTATATATTTCTAATTCAAAGAACTTTTAATGCTTTAAAAGACATATTTTGCAAGCCTAATTTTTAGCTAAACCAGTTTTGTAGATTTTAAGCTTCATATTTCAGTGTTAAGTACAATAATTAAGTTCTTGAGTGGTACAATATCAATTATTTCGGGTGTTTCTTGTTACGCGATAATTTTAAATACAAGCAATTTAGACGAAAAAAACAAAATGCTGATTTAAAAATAATATTTTCTATTGAAATAATACTTATTAAATAGTAAACATAAAATAAAAATGTATCTTATTTATAAAAAATAAAAGAAAACTTGCATTATTTCACAATTTTTGGTCGTTTTATTTTCCGTTGCGAAAAATAACAAATTGCTAGATTTCGTCTTAAATATTTGGTTTCTTGTGGTTTTAACGGCAGTTTCTTAATTAAATTGACGAAAGAATCGTTTTTGCAAAATAATTACTTTATTCAAAAACTTTTTTTCTGTACCAAAACATCATGACCTTAATTTGAGAACTACCCAGCCCAGTTTCTCTAATGGAAACATTTAAACATTAGCTGCATTTATTTATCCCGAAACATTGCTGCCGGAAATGTTAAAGAAAAATAAAAAACCTATCAATGAAACTTTTTTTCTGCATAGGCAAAATCTTTTTTGTTGTATAACGTTGCTCATTATTGAATAAACAATAAAATTTTGTTTCAATATTAGTACTTCTCCGGTCTTTAACAACGATATAGTTCATGTTCGGCATCTTGTGCTATTGCATTGTATATTGCCTCTGCAAACCCTTGTATTGCAATAATATTCGTGAATAAATGTTTTTAATCCATCTGTGTCCTGTCTTGATCAGAATCCTGCTATATTTAGCTCATGTATTTATAAGTGACTCACACTTCTGCATCAAATTTGTAGAATTCAAATCTCGCATTTCGCATTAAATCGTAAATACATTTAGATGCAGACCTATTCTGTATCCGCTTTGACTTTATCCAAATGCGTTTTCATTCCTTTGATTGGTTCGCTTGATTACCCTCGTGACTGTCGCTATATATTTAGGTCTAGTATATAGCTAAAGATAGAACAAGAAAAAGGAGGCGACTTGTCGAATAAAAAAAGAAACATCATATAAAAATAAAATAAGAGTCATGTAATACATAAAAGAAGCGTCATGTAATACATAAAAGAAGCGTCATGTAATACATAAAAGAAGCGCCATGTAACATAAAACAAGCGCCATGTAAAACATAAGAGAAGCATCATGAAACAAAAAGCGATAGATAGATAGATAGATAGATAGATAGATAGATAGATAGATAGATAGATAGATAGATAGATAGATAGATAGATAGATAGATAGATAGATAGATAGATAGATAGATAGATGGGTAGATGGACAGATAGTAGGCATAAAACAGGCAACAGTCATGGGAGGCCCCGCCCGATGCGTCACCCAGTGAGCCCAGGCGAGCCGCACCGCATGCTCGGGTCAGCCCCTCCCTTCTATCGGTTCGCTTATCGCTGAGGCAAGTCAGTCGGCTGGTGAGTCAGCAAGCTTATCGAAGCGCAGGTACAGGGGGCTTGGGTACTTTTGTTGAAATAGCCTCGTGCTGAGCCCAATTTTCCCTATCGTTTCTGTGCACCTCTCTGTCTCTCTGTATATTGCACCTCTGTGGACTTTGATTGCTATCACATGCATAAATATAATTCTCAAATGCTTCGTGAAGCACAAACAAACCACTTCGGGCATTGCGCGTCTTTTATCGAGGGCGTCTTTTTTAATTTTATTTGACTTGAAAGCAATAGATCGTAACGGCAGCATGAGAGAAATTGTGCACATTCAGGTTGGTCAGTGCGGAAACCAGATTGGATCGAAGGTGAGTTGACTGTCTATGGGGAACTGTCTATGGGGAACTGTCTATGGGGAACTGTCTATGGGGAACTGTCTATGGGGAACTGTCTATCGGGAACTGTCTATCGGGAACTGTCTATCGGGAACTGTCTATCGGGAACTGTCTATCGGGAACTGTCTATCGGGAACTGTCTATCGGGAACTGTCTATCGGGAACTGTCTATCGGGAACTGTCTATCGGGAACTGTCTATCGGGAACTGTCTATCGGGAACTGTCTATCGGGAACTGTCTATCGGGAACTGTCTATCGGGAACTGTCTATCGGGAACTGTCTATGGGGAACTGTCTATGGGGAACTGTCTATCGGGAACTGTCTATCGGGAACTGTCTATCGGGAACTGTCTATCGGGAACTGTCTATCGGGAACTGTCTATCGGGAACTGTCTATCGGGAACTGTCTATCGGGAACTGTCTATCGGGAACTGTCTATCGGGAACTGTCTATCGGGAACTGTCTATCGGGAACTGTCTATCGGGAACTGTCTATCGGGAACTGTCTATCGGGAACTGTCTATCGGGAACTGTCTATCGGGAACTGTCTATCGGGAACTGTCTATCGGGAACTGTCTATCGGGAACTGTCTATCGGCAATCAACTTAAATCCCTATCCCCGATCCCCAACGCCAGTTCTGGGAGGTGATCTCAGACGAGCACGGCATAGACCAGAGCGGCGCCTACCACGGAGACTCGGACCTGCAGCTGGAGCGCATCAATGTTTATTATAACGAAGCCGCAGGCGGTCGATATGTTCCGCGGTCAGTTCTAGTAGACCTGGAGCCCGGCACCATGGACAGTGTCCGGTCTGGCCCGTTCGGACAGCTATTCCGGCCGGACAATTTCGTATTCGGCCAGAGCGGCGCCGGCAACAACTGGGCCAAGGGTCACTACACTGAGGGTGCCGAGCTGGTGGACTCTCTCATTGATGTGGTGCGCAAGGAGAGCGAAGCCTGCGACTGCCTGCAGGGCTTTCAGTTGTGCCACTCGCTCGGTGAGTGGGACTCGAGGGGGGAGCTGGAGGAAGGATTGTTCAAATTGATCCCGTTGATGTCTAAAAATCCTCACGCATTCTAGTAGGTTCTGGATAGGTCTCTGTAGATTTCTATTTTTATATCTCTGTAGATTTCTAGTTACATATCTCAGTAGATTTCTATTTATAGATCTCTGTAGATTTCTATTTATAGATCTCTGTAGATTTCTATTTATAGATCTCTGTAGATTTCTATTTATAGATCTTTGTAGATTTCTATTTATATATCTCTGTAGATTTCTATTCATACCAGTATATCTCAGTAGATTTCTATTTATAGATCTTCTGCTGATTTATATCACTAAAATTCCGCAAGTTTCTGCAGATCCTCGGGGATCTATAGTCCCATAGTCTTGCAAAGACTGGGCGCATAGATCTGCAAATGCATTAATCGGTTCCCAATGGTGTAGATACAATTGATACATGCATTTAATTGAAAAACTTCTCAGCTCTACTTACTGTCAGTAGAGCATTGCGTACATTTATCAGCTTTAATTACTCAGCAGTGGCAATCTGTTTGAAACACCGCAGGCGGTGGCACCGGCTCGGGCCTGGGAACGCTGCTATTGTCCCGCATTCGGGAGGAGTATCCCGACCGCATCATGAACACCTTCAGCGTGGTGCCCTCGCCAAAAGTCTCCGAGGTGGTTGTCGAGCCCTACAACGCCACCCTGTCCGTCCACCAGCTGGTCGAGAGCAGCGACGAGACGTTCTGCATCGACAACGAGGCCCTGTACGACATCTGCTTCCGCACACTGAAGCTGAGCACGCCGACCTACGGCGATCTGAACCACCTGGTGAGCGCCGCCATGTCCGGCGTCACCACCAGCTTCCGTTTCCCTGGTCAGCTGAACGCCGACCTGCGCAAGCTGGCCGTGAATCTGGTGCCGTTCCCGCGGCTGCACTTCTTCATGCCCGGCTTCGCTCCGCTGACCAGCCGGGGCGGTGCACAGTACAGAGCCCTGACTGTCCCGGAGCTCACACAGCAGATGTTCGACGCCAAGAACATGATGGCCGCGTGCGACCCCCGGCACGGCCGCTACCTCACCGTCGCTGCCGTCTTCCGCGGCCGAATGTCAATGAAGGAAGTTGAGGAACAGCTGCTCAATGCCAGGAATAAGAACAGCTCGTACTTTGTTGAATGGATACCGAACAGCGTCAAGACCGCTGTGTGCGACGTCCCTCCAAGGGGACTCAAAATGTCTGTCACTTTCATTGGTAGGTCTGGGGCGCACTTTTGTTCATTTTCAAGACAGAGGATGCCAAATTCCATAGACAGACAGCCTTCCGCTTTTTAATGCTTTCCTTCTCAATTACTTTCGATGCCCCCAAAGCCCTTTCTCCCTCCCCACTCGGCCTCCTCCCAAACCGCTCTGCCCCAGAGCCCCTCCTTGATTCCCGCTCTGCCCCAGAGCGCCTCCTCCCTCCCCGCTTTGCCCCAGAGCCCCTTCCTCTTCCGCGCTCTTCCCCAGAGCCCCTTCCTTCTCCCCGCTCTGCCCCAGAGCCCCTCCTTCCTCCCCGCTCTGCCCCAGAGCCCCTCCTTCCTCCCCGCTCTGCCCCAGAGCCCCTTCTTTCTCCCCGCTCTGCCCCAGAGCCCCTTCTTTCTCCCCGCTCTGCCCCAGAGCCCCTCCTTCCTCCCCGCTCTGCCCCAGAGCCCCTTCCTTCTTCCCGCTCTGCCCCAGAGCCCCTCCTTCCTCCCCGCTCTGCCCCAGAGCCCCTCCTTCCTCCCCGCTCTGCCCCAGAGCCCCCCTCCCTCCCCACTTTGCCCCAGAGCCCCTTCCTTCTCCCCGCTCTGCCCCAGAGCCCCTTCTTTCTCCCCGCTCTGCCCAGAGCCCCTTCCTTCTCCCCGCTCTGCCCCAGAGCCCCCCTCCCTCCCCACTTTGCCCCAGAGCCCCTTCCTTCTCCCCGCTCTGCCCCAGAGCCCCTTCTTTCTCCCCGCTCTGCCCCAGAGCCCCTTCCTTCTCCCCGCTCTGCCCCAGAGCCCCTTCCTTCTCCCCGCTCTGCCCCAGAGCCCCTTCCTTCTCCCCGCTCTGCCCCAGAGCCCCTTCCTTCTCCCCGCTCTGCCCCAGAGCCCCTTCCTCCCTCCCCGCTCTGCCCCAGAGCCCCTTCCTCCCTCCCCGCTCTTCCCCAGAGCCCCTTTCTTCTTCCCGCTCTGCCCCAGAGCCCCTCCTTCCTCCCCGCTCTGCCCCAGAGCCCCCCTCCCTCCCCACTTTGCCCCAGAGCCCCTTCCTTCTCCCCGCTCTGCCCCAGAGCCCCTTCTTTCTCCCCGCTCTGCCCCAGAGCCCCTTCCTCCCTCCCCGCTCTTCCCCAGAGCCCCTTCCTTCTCCCCGCTCTTCCCCAGAGCCCCTTCTTTCTCCCCGCTCTTCCCCAGAGCCCCTCCTTCCTCCCCGCTCTGCCCCAGAGCCCCTCCTCCCTCCCCGCCCTGCCCGAGAGCCTCAGTCCCGCCAGCTAGAGCCGAAGCTAGAGCCCCCCGCGCACCGGCAGGCAACAACACGGCCATCCAGGAGCTGTTCCGCCGAATCTCCGAGCAGTTCACCGCCATGTTCAGGCGCAAGGCCTTCCTGCACTGGTTCACTGGCGAAGGCATGGACGAGATGGAGTTCACGGAGGCCGAGAGCAACATGAACGATCTGATCTCCGAGTACCAGCAGTACCAGGACGCCACAGCCGAGGAGGAGGCATTCGAGGAGGATGAAGAAGAGCAGGCTGTCTAATCTACCAGATTGGTGACAATCTCTCATCGCCCTACTGGAGATTTTAACGCCATGATCTTAGTGGCAATTCATGCTCACTGCATAGAAACAATCAGATAATCACTCCTTTCACAAAAGCATTGCTTCTAATATAAAATACGATTCCACTTATTTAAACAAAATATATTCAGTCCAATTTGTTAAAATTACCAATAATCAAATATTACGTAAAGAACAGTCATAGGTACCTGCGAGTACATCATAAAATACCAATCCATTATTCGACCCAATGACCCCCTTCAATCGCCGAGCCAGTGAAAAAAAAGATTTATAAAAATTGAAAACGCGCAATCCATCTTTCAACTTGAGGAAGCGCACGCTGACAGAAAAGCATCGAAAAGTACAAAAGGCGGCTTCAAGAAGTACAGAATAAAACAGCTCTATAGTGGTTAGTGCGAGAAACCAAAAGTATTGAGCTCTGAGCTCACTAGACGACTTTTATATTTTTGGTACAAGCAAACGTAAGAATAATTGATGCATAAAAGCACAAGGGTTTTAAAAGAACGCACACACTAGTCACGCTCAATGAAGCATTGTCAGTCAATCGATAAAAATAAAACAGCTAGTGTACTCAATGTACACCCGCTGAGTCGCGCGATACGACACAGAAGCATTCTCATTCACGAGCGCTAATCTACCAGATTGGAGACAATCTCTCATCTTTTCTTTTCTTCCTTTTCACTTTTTTGCACTTTTCTTTCAGCAATCGTCTTTTATGCTGCGCACAGCCGCTTTGCCCGTGAAGAATCTGTCACGCAACTGCATAGCTGATCAGATTGGATTGAGACAGAGCAGGGCTGCATGCGTCACGACCGACCTTATGGCGTGATAGACAGCGAGTTTCTTCAATGGCTGCTGGGTGGCTTATCAATCTATCCATCATCTACTCGTATCTATTAAATCATTCAAATCTTCTTTAATTATACCTTGCCATCACAAAAAGATGCTTCAGACGAAGCAGATATTCAAGAAGATGCGAGTCAAGTTGAGAACAGTTGCAGTGACTATAAATAGAATTATTCCGGTTCAAATCCTCGTTTTCCTTTAAGCTCTGCTCTGCCTTTCTCCCCTTTCCCCTCTCCCCGTTCTCCTCTTACTAATCCCCTTTGTGCGTCATCGAAAATGCAGCGGCAGAGCAATCAGCCGAGGCAAGAGCCTCAGAGTGCACTCGTACCACAGTGGGTAAAGTACTTTGAGGACATTTCCACGCAGGCATTTAGCAGATTTTTATAGGTTCACTTGGACTCGCCAGACCGCAACAATTCCGTAAAATTTACAGCAGACAAAGGCTGGCTTCTCAGTCTTGTACTTTGGTAACAGGTGCACGACTTAAATTGTGAATGATGCTTCCTTGAGAAGCAAAGACCATTTGCAGTAGGACCAATGCAGAACAAAGGCCATTTTTCAAGAGAATCAATGCAGAACAAAGACCATTTGCAAGAGAATCAATGCAGAACAAGGACCATTTGCAAGAGAATCAACACAGAACAAAGACAATTTGCAGTAGAATCGATGCAAAACAAAGACCATTTGCAAGAGATTAAATATCCTGAATTCTCAAAGAACTGAAACAATTTTAACGCTTTTAAATTTCAAGTAATCTCATGAACTCACAATAATCTCATATGTATTGTTTCGATCTAGATATACCCTTGAATGAAAAATTAATTCAAATTCTATAATAAAAGCAAATATAACACGATGTTCTATTTATAATAGTGACACAAAGATCTGCAAGACAATAGAAGCGTGGATGGAATAATTAACACAGATAAGACAGCTAACTCTCAACTGAACCAGAATGAGGTACACTAAAAATACAAAATAATGGCAACGGAAAATATTGGAGAAAATGTTCCAAAAGTAAGTATATTTTTCTACACAGAAGAATTAGTCCAAAAATAGTGAGACAGTTAGCATTTCGAAACCAAATATTAGATAGGCGGATTGAGGCGGGCTCACCAACAACACGAATTTCTGAGATTTGATGACATTGAAATTTTTTTTCAAGGAGTTCTTATTAACTGCTGTCACCGATAGAGGATGTGAGAAGGTAGTAGATGGTGTGAGAAGGTAGCAGATGGTGTGAGAAGGTAGCAGAGGGTGTGAGAAGGTAGCAGAGGGTGTGAGAAGGTAGCAGCAAAGGGTGTGAGAAGGTAGCAGAGGGTGTGAGAAGGTAGCAGAGGGTGTGAGAAGGTAGCAGATGGTGTGAGAAGGTAGCAGAGGGTGTGAGAAGGTAGCAGAGGGTGTGAGAAGGTAGCAGAGGGTGTGAGAAGGTAGCAGAGGGTGTGAGAAGGTAGCAGAGGGAGAGATCAGCTAATGCCAGCATTGGTTGCTACTAAATGATCCAGTCAAGAACTGCAGTAAAAATTTATCTGCGGATTTTACTTTAAAACAATACATTTTAGCCAACAGAAGCACAGTGAAATTCTACACTACTTAACGATAATTAAAAGTGTAAAAAAATAAAACAAAGAATGACGCAGAGCCACGCCGACACAGGACAAGAAAATCCCACTTTTATGTCAAATTAATCTGCACATAAAACAGCTCAATCAATAGCTCCTGATAATTAAAAATCC